>SMLS01065802.1:0-22706 GCA_004785975.1 Popillia japonica | reverse complement strand
CAGTTTTAGAATACGTTATTATCTAGGATTAGCTTTTGTCATTTAAATTTAATACACACAATTTAATACACATATTTACCTTAAATATAACAGCATCTGAACAAAATTAAATTTTACAGAATTTTACAGCTGAAATCGATTCTAAATAAAAAAAGATAGACCGTTTTGTTTCTGACTGGCCGTACAAACTACATCCAATATCATGGAGAGAAGTATGAATTATATGGGTCAGTGTCTGGGGTACCACAGGGCTCGGTTCTCTGGCGATTGTTGTTTATCATGTTTGTCGACGATATTTCGAAGATTCGTAGATATCATATAAACGCCTTCTTTACGTGGACGATTTAAAAATATTCAATAGAGTTAAAACACTTGCTGATTGTAAAGTATTGCAGAAAATTGTTACTTCTTTGGACCACTGGAGCACAGATAATCGACTATCGTTAAACATAATCAAATGCAAAATCATGATATACAACAGCTCTCAGGTGAAGCTCTTTTATCCCTACTCCATCAACAGTGAACCGTTAGTACACTGCAAATTTATTAAGGGCCTTGATGTATTCTTCGACACAACTCTGAGCTTTAATAATCATGAGGAGGAAATTTGTTCAAAATGTCATCGAACTCTGGAGTACTTGATTAGGAATACCAGACAGTTGGGAATGGAAGCATTGCTCAGTTCGTACAAAACTTAAATACTGCTACATAGTGTGTAGTCCTGGATATATACAACATGCTAATCTACTTGAAGCAGTTCAAAGAAAATTCTTAAAGACTGTGTACTAGCGTAGGCATCGTACCTACTTACCGCATCAATTCTGCCACGACAATTTACTGAATGAGTTTGAATACATGTCGCTTTCAAATCGGAGAATAATATCCGGAATTGTATTTGTATATAAGCTGCTCTCTGGAAGCGTCTGCTTTTCTGGTTTGTTGTCCCAGTTGAATCTATTTGTACGGAGATTAAACTGTAGAAGCAATCGCACCTTTTATTTGCCTCTCACTAACACACGACATCATTCTCAGTCACCCATGATATCTATTGTGTAGAAATTGTGCTGATATTGACTTATTCAATGTAAATGTAACCGGTCTAAAAAAGTTTTTGTTAGTTAAGTTTAAAGTTTGAATTTTAGATATCACTTGATTCTTATTATTATAGTTATTATCTTTTCTGTTTCGCTAACATGTAAGTGAATTTGTAGTCGAAGAGGTTTCGCATCTTATTATTATTATTTTTCTTCTGTTCTTTTTTCATTTATATAATAATGGATAATAAATAAATAAATAGAATAAATAAATAAATTGATACTAATTTCATGTATTGTATACAGCAGAATATAGTAGTTGGTGTTTAGGATGAGGATCTCAATTGAGCCGCTTTTTTAATTTGGTTCTTCAAGGTAATAAGGTATATTTTTTTGAATAAATTACACAAACTATGTTGTAATAGCACATAAAAATAGGAAATAAGAAAACAAAGCAAATAAAAGAGGTTTATTAAACTAGAAGCACACAAAAGGACTTCATTAAACTACAATAAATAAACCTTTAAATCTCAATCTATTGTGGATATAACTGGATTTGAAACCCAATACATGCACCATTACATACCTCACAAAACAAAACATACTAGGTACTCCATTATAACCTGATTCTCGCAAAAAATTGAGGTAGCCCCTCATTTGTTTTTACTTATCATCACTATGTCATCTGCGAAGATGATTGAGATGTCTGCTGTCGATATTTATGCCTATACGACACCAATCCAGTTGCTTGAAAATTTGAGCGTAATGCATTGGTAGACGCGTTTTAGATATGCTCAGTATATCCCATTTAATATGGGATAATTCTATTTCGAGTTGGTATGGTCGATTTGAATTTTCAATGAGGCCAAATACAGAGTAGTGTGGTTACGAATTAAGTGGTGTGTTAGGTTTTCCCGAGTTTTTGCCTTCACCAGGTTCTATAAAGCCTGAGGTCCATTTCCTATCGTTTTCAAGGTCGCCATGATCCAATGGGGTGCATTCCAATTCCACGCTGGCAAGATGGGTTGGAAGATGAGTAGGATAAGATAAGAATAGAATGGTTTGGGAAGGATAAGCTATAGGATATGACATGATTCTCCATCTGTGTAAAGGAGTTGATAGAAAAATCATGGCTCGCGAGGGCAGGGTCGCATCCCTGAAGCAGACTTACTCCCTACTGGGGTTGCAGTGAAGTGTCCGCCCGCTACCCGCAGGTGTTAGTGTTAAATTAATGAGTTGTGTGTCTAATAAAGTTTGCTATACTTGGTGTCCAAACTTATTAGCAATGTCTTAATGGTGCTTGCTTTGTATGTATTCTCTGCGTCGACGTTTTTTGATTTTTCTGGATTTCTGGCAATTCTCAAAATAAAACAAGCATTTTCGCACTATTTTAGCTATAACACTACAAAATAAAAAGTTAAGGCCAATGAAGGTCTGACAAAAATGAAATGCAAACTTCGACAAGAGAATCAATAAATAAATCGCATACTTCGAAAAAAAAAATGATGCCGACGATTAATTTATAAAAAAACAAAAACCCATTGTCTTGTAGTAACTGTTACTTAGAGAAGTAGACCATTTCACATAGTAAAATGTTGAAGTCCGCTGGGAAATAAGTTTAAGCGATTTAAGTGCTAAATTAATCAAAGCTCATAGCTTCAGCCCAGGTCTCTGGGTTTGGCAGAGTTTTGCAGCATCCTGATTTCATTTCTGCGTCAGCTACTATTATGCTTAATTTTAATAGATATACATATATTGGTTTTTGGCATTCAACTACTCCCTTCTGCAGCAAATCTCTCTCTATCTCCCTCCCTCTCCTTCTCTCTGTATCTCTCAATAGCCTTTTACGCACTTTTTCATCTCCAGCAATCGATGATTAATCTGACAAAATCCATTCAGCTCATATTCATTCATATTATTTCCAAAGGCCTTTTGTGCGTCAGTTTTGTTTTATCACTATCTGTGCATAAACAAATTTAATGAAATGGTAAAGTTCTCACACACGTGCATTCAGTTGAAATAGTTTAGTTTAGTTTATTAGTAGAAATTTTGTGATTAGTTGACAATATTTGTAGGTGCAGACTTTTATACAAAATTTCGCACTAATCCAGAAATTCCCAGTGAAAAAAAAATTAACAAAGCTCGCGCATATAAGGACGCGATGATGGTTGATGCTGTTTATATCCATTCGGAATATGTGTTCACTACCGGTGAACACACGGTGTCAACTACCGTTATTTCAGATTTCTAAATCTGCAGTCACTTCCGCACTTCTAAATTTTGCTACTTTCTGCACGTCCAAACTTATAAATTTTAAAATTTTTCTTAGGACAACATGCTGCCCCTTCCATTCAAGCTAGTACCATATATCGAGATTTTCCGGTTAATTGGTGTACCGTCACGTATCACTGGGTACTTAATGTTAGTGTAAAAATTTATGTTCTGTACCTACGTACTTACAAGCACGTAACAGCTCGACCGTAGCCTGTAAAAGAAATAAAAGGGGCAGGAGCACGTGTCCTCTCCAATTTGACGGTTAAAGGGACGCAGGAAGAATTGCGGTCGCTCCCGTGGAACGTTAGAAACTAGATATAGACGAGAGTAAATTGTCTGGGAAATGAACGGGTCATTTGATTCTGGGAATTGGATCAATGCGCAAGGTGAGCGATATTTTTCAAGTTCATCGTGTATGGCACGCAGCGCGATTTTCCAACACGAACACCATCTGTCGACGCCAGTTACCGCTACTGGACGTGCCGGACGTTTTCTGAGAACACAGTGAAAGAGCGAAAATTTTAAGTGGTAAGATGGAAGAGGTATCATTGATGCTTCAGTAGACCGGCGATAACGGAAGCTATGTTTAAAAATTTAGTTTTTCCAAATTTTATCCACGTTTTATCGTGATCAGTGGAGATCGGCTAATATACCGCAAAACTTCTTATTAGGTCAACAAAATCTAACACTGTGTTAACAATATATTTAATGATAAATGTTTAAATATAAAACACTTTTGACAGATTGTTCTTTTGGAATCCAACTGCAAGCATTCTAGGAGAATTATATCATTATATATCCTAACCCAAATGCGGTTGAATCTCAAATAAATACCAGAGGTGATCGTAGAGGGCGAGATAGATCCACTTATACTATTCTACGAATAATGTGGATCTTACTGGATTATTATGTGGTGGAAATGGTGAGTGTAATCAACTTCCTGTATAAATTCCGTTGGAAGCGTTACAAACTAATTGCGTGTGAGACTATACAGTTAACAGTTAGGGAAGATATACTCGTTTCTGAAAATGTAGAATGTTGAAGTTAATATATATCCCGCATTTTTAACTATTACATCTTCTGCTTGTCCTAAAACTTGTGGTTTTATTGAGGTTATTATTTCGCTTAATCACACGTCGCTTTTGTTTGTAAATTTTGGGAAATCACATGAACAGCTGAAGTTGTGGAGCAATTTACCGTAACTAGTCTCATAAATATCTGGATGTCTTCGTAGTTTAGAGTTAGAAGTTATACTTCCCTTCTAACCAACGTTGTATATAAGAATAATGTTGCACAAGCATTGGCCTTCCATCAATCTTATATGCATGTTTGATATAGAACCTATTTGATTTTAATCACCCATCAACCCAGTGTTATGTGAAAAGTATGACTCTAACAAGCTAGTAAATCTAGTATGCCAAGTTATGTATGTGTATAAGAATATCGAATCGTTAGACTGCATTTGTTGTCATTGTTGTGCATGTCTATATTTTGGGTTAGATTATACTTGATCATTTCCACTTGTTGCTCACAGCTGAGAAAAGAAACATTGTGTGGAATGTTTTGCAAGGACACCTCCCATCTTTTGCAAAATGCCTTGTGCCAAATACCTGTGCTTCAGAAAACGCCTGCACATAAGTCTTTATCAATTTTCCATTGAATATCCATTTTAGTTGATAACCAATAATATACTCCGTTTTCATTAACTGACTTACATAACGCAAAGGCGGCAAAGGGAGTAGATATAATAATCCTATTTCGGAAATGTTGGAATGGAATGTAGGAGACACCGTCCCAGAGATCGGAGGTATAACTGCTAGGGCGAGTCTGAAGTGCGCCAAAAAGCGTATACATGTGAAAAAAAGCGTGAACGTTTATAAATCCCTGATTTTGTATACATTCTAGTTGATAAATGATAAGATACATGGTTTCCATTGGTCAGAATCTGAAAAGCCAAACTTTGTAGGTGAGATTTAAAGATACGACATAATGGGATGGGAACTAATGAATCTCCTCCAGTGCTTTTACGACAAGCTATCAGAAATGTTGTAGGCAATGTAATTATTAATTTTATTGGCTGTGATCAATCCACCATCCATGCTGTGCCATATAAAAGCTCTGCAGTTCTCTAGTTTTCTCCATACACATGTGACTTACCCTTATAGAAGTTTTATTGCTGTACCTCTAACATGATGCTCTAATGATTTCGATATATTCTTTGCATATTTAGCAAAAAACTGCATGTGTGCATGCATTATATGTATATCATTAATGCTTTGGCCTTTTGTGTCTTAGGAATGTCTAAGAGAAAATTTTCAAAATGTGACTAGCGTTTATTTGAATGCAATCTATGTACTTTAAAATATCAGTTGGGTATATGTAAGTTTTTCTCGTCAAGTATAGCCACATTAGGCAGGTACTTGCATGGATTCTACCACCACCTACATTCAGATTTGTGATTTACAAAGACCTAAATACAGAAGGTTTTGACAGCATAAATGTGCTGTTATTAAGTCAATGAATGATCTACCTGTTTTCACTGGTGATTCCATTGGTTTACAGATAGTATCTTAATATGAGGCACAGTCTGAGATTTCCCCAAATTTTCATTAAATTTTTACCACTATCTCATGATGGGATGGTCTTAGAAATCTTCAAACTTCAGTTAAAATTGTGAAAATTTTCCGGTTTTTCAATGATTCTGTAGCTAGAGGTAATACAATTTATCTCTAGTTTATTTATGTGGAAAGTTCATAGCTGTAGAAGTTCTTTGGCGTTAATTGGAACGTTGACTTTGCAAGAATCCTGACGATTTTCTCCTATTCCAGGTGAAAATCAATTATGTGTGTATATATTTTTTGATATAATTTCTAGAAAAATCGATTTTAGCGCATAGATTTTAAAATTTAAGAACTTAGCTTTTACCACGCGCCAAAAGTCAGAGTTTTAATGCACTAAAACTTACTTTATTGTTTGGGAACATCGATGGTGTACACAGAGACATCATAAAACATACATATTTCCCAATAGCAGCATACATAATACTACGACTAGAGGATTTGGTAAAAAGTTTTAATCTCCTTTAAAGTTTTTTGCTCAGAAATACGGATTTAGGTGCAATATGCCACAGTTCTGCTACGAATTATGTACATACATACCTATATATATGTACCGAATCTCCTAAATAGTGAATGTATTTCTGCAACGGAAAACGAAATACGGATAGTCTATTGTCATACAAAATTAAATCCGTGTGTATGCATAGTAGCTATAGTTTGAGGAGCTTCAATGGAAAATATTATTGTTCATTGATAATTGTTCATTGAAGAATATCATAATATAACACGTTCAACTATCATTTAACTGTAGTCTAATATAGTAACAGATACTAGCGACCTAATATATTGGTAATGACATATATCGTTCATATACTTTTGTAGAAACTGAAGTTTTAAATTTACAAAAGTTTCGGCTAGCGCACATTCACTAAGTAATGCAGGTTGAAGACATTTGTCAGAGGCTTTTAGATGTCATGGAAGCTTTGTTACGCTTATCTTCTTATTTTTAGAAAATTCGCTGCAAGATAAAATTTTGGAAACGCGTTTTCTTCTGCTAAAGGTATAAATAATTTGCCAATTAATCATATCCTAATCTATTGTCTAGAGACAACAAAAGCACTATTTTATTAAAATTAAAATTAAAAGAATACTTGTAGGAGTACAAGGGGTTAGGTGGAATTAAGTATTTTAGACCAGCTGGAAAAGCTCGGGGAGATCTAGCTGTTGGTCGGGACAATGTGACTAGGATGGTCGGATTGTAGCAAGAGCCTGGGCAGCAGACAGATTAAACCAGGATGGAAAGTATAGAAATTCGTTATTATTAAGAAAAACCACTCTATAAGGTCATATGTCAACATTTTGTAATTTTAGTTCTTTACTAAAGTGAAACTGGTTTAGATAATAATTTTAAAAATTAAACAACAATTTAGGCACTACCATTGGAATTATAAAGTAAATTCAGTTATGTAAAACCAAAAATACGCACCAGAAAAATGTTATCGAGGCTAAGTTATCAGTTTAGTTAATACTTAAGAGTTAATGTAAAATATTCGGCAAAAAGTAGAAAACTAGCAAAAAAATCAAAAAAAAAACCAAAATTGGTCCATTAATAATTTTTTTTTCTTCAAGATGTCATTATAAAATTTGTATTCCTCATTTCCCCCAATGAAAGAATAATCACTTTTCGAGAAAAATTTGAATAACTGTATGTATTCCTAGCCTTCACGAGAGTCTTGTCGATTTTTTTTTAAAGGACGCCAAGTGTATTAAAGAATTTGTATCTGAAATTTTCTTATTTCAGATTTGATTTTTAATGTTTGTTTATTTGCTAAACCCTAGGATTGGCCAAACGATTTCTTCTATCCTGATTTCCGTCCGTTTCACAAGGGTGTAATATCTGATTGCGATAATAGTTCTGAAATTATTTTCTTTCCTTACTTTGTTGATTCCGTTACAATTTTTACCGGTATTGAGTCCATCTACCGGATAAGGCCTTCACTATTCGAGTGTATATATATATTTTGTTGTTTATAAACTTAATAATAACTTAATAAACATAAAACTAAAACGAAATTAGTAATTATAACAACTCCGATTTATTGGCGGGTTAATGACCTTAAAATATTTATACAGGGACTGTCGGTAAAGTAGAAGTTTTGTTTAATTTAGTTTGATAGAGGGCGATAGTAATTTTAGGGATTTAATTATAAGAATAAAAAAGGTATTTAGAGAGTTAAAATTTCTATTGAATTCACAATTAATTTATGTTTGTGTATGAATTGTGAATTGATTTAAAATAAACTGCTGATTTTTTTTGAAATTGCATTTTTCTTATTGACAGTGGTGATTTTTTTTTTTGTGTTTTTGTTAAGCAATTTTTACCTGTGCTATTCGTGGACGACCCCTGAGTGGGCTAAGCTGGGCCCTGAGGACGTGTTCCTGTTTGTACTCATACGAGGACTTATGCACTAAATTGATTATACCTGAAAGAAATATTCACCATAAACGATTAAAAGTGACTTTGTTAAAGTCAATTGTGTGTATTGAATATTGGTGCATTTGTCAGAATCCTTCCAAAATAGGAAACCTATACATTCAATCTTTACAAACTTATAATTACCATAAATAAATTTTCAATAAACGGTTACTAGGATCTGTACGATAAATTGCGTGCAATTTTGTGCTAAATTTAACAAATTAATAATAATTAACCTTTTGATATTGTAGTTGATTTATTCACTTAACATTTTCTGTGGCTTTGCCACTTGATCTTGTTTTAAACATATATGTAGTGTTTCTCCTGATGTAACCACTGAAAAGAAGTTCGTTGCTGGTTCCCTAAACTCATCCTACTGTATTCTCAAGTTGTTGAATATTTATAGAATGTGCGTGTATGTAACATTTGCAAATATATACGCGAACGTGTGCGAATCTATGTATATTAAGAATCCCCTGTGCTGCCAACGTGTTCTCATCATGAATTATAGATCTAAACGCGCAATTCCGTATTAATGAAATCCGGAAGAAGTTTAATCCGACTCAAAGTGTTTTATGGTACTTGATAGTGTTCAGAATAATTGTTGTGTAATAATTTAAGCAGCAGGTGATACGTTTTAATTCTAGTATTAGTGTACATAATAATAAGGTATTGATGCACTGTGTTTGTTAAATATTATGTTTTGTAATGAAAAAAGAAGAAGGATTATACAAACTGGTAGCAACCATTTGTTTAACTTAATAAGAAAACTTCTACAAGGATAAAGTATTTCTTATTCCTTTTACTTCGCAAAATTTCCATAAAACTGGAGATACATGGCGCTCATATTTTTCTTTTTTCCTGACATAGAAGAAATTTACTTTTTGCGCGTTTCAATATACCCTTAATTAAACTGATTTTGAATTAAGTAAAATTTTAGGGAGCTTTCTGTATATTTCGCTGCCGGAACCGTCTACTTTGACATGATTAATAAATCATTACTGCGCTGAAACTGGATTAAACGGCGAATTTGTTCCATGCGGATTTTAATCAAAGCGTCGTAATTAAGAGCAGGCAAAAAGAGCAATCCACTAAAAAAGAAGAAAAGAATTGTTTAGAGCTGCTATTCCTCAAGTGAATGCGGGCTCAGAAACGCTTAATTAAAAAAACGCTGAAGGTAGCTTATAAATGCCTATCTAGAATGCTTGAATCAATCCGTTAATTGTTTGAAAACGGAAGGCAACAATAGCTGTATATCTACGCAATAAACCGGGAAGAAAATGGATTCCGGCAAAAACCGAAAGGATTTTAAAGGATTCGCTGAAATGTTTTATTCTGTGAAATTATTTTTAATTATGATAAATTCGTTAAATGTATTGGATTAAAATTGCCTCCAGTGTATATACATACATATGTATGTACATATATGTATTTTTTTTCCGGTTTTATATAGCATAGGTATATATGGATTTCAAAATTTAAATTATTATTTTTCATACTCGGACATATTAAATTATAGAGTATTTTGCAATGCACAGGCAGAATCGGTGGCAGATTAAGAACACAAAAATAATCTGGTAGAACATGTACGTAGTTGAATATAGCCTTCACTAGGAATTTACTAGGAATTTATAGATGTGTATTTTGTTGTGTAAATTGTTTTCTAATCTGCAGGGAAGATATGAAAGAGATAATGATAATGGTATAGATATCAGCTTTATGGCATATATAAATGGAACAGCTTCATTGAATTGAACTTAGTTTTGTAGTTAAATATTAAAATTTTCTGCATTAAAAAGCACAGCTGTCACATGTTCCATTTTGCTTGCTTTGCAACTAATACAACAATATTTTATTTTATTCATGTTACACTGGTCAACAGGTTTTTTCTTACACTCTGATAGGTGTACGTTATGGACTTTTTCATTGTAATTCTGAAAATATTTCCAAAATTGGCTATCACGTCAGGTCTCTAAGATATTTTTTTTATACATATGTATGTATATGTATTAAATGTACTACTCGTATATGTCTAAAGATATTTTTTTATTAGTAAGTTAAAAGAAACTATCAAGTTATTATCATGCTAACGGGCATGTCTGAACAAGAATTTACATGTTTGGGCTTCATTTGTACATCGTAGTCGTTAAATCACTCCTTATTTTTTCTCTAGAACCAATAAAATCAAGGAATTAATAGACATGTGCATATGTGAGTTTATATAAGACCCTTCAGACACGTTATTCGACTCAAATTGACTCAATGTATGGTAGTAACATTAGTTAAACCTTTAATAGAAAAAACGTATAACCTTTATTTTAAATTATAAATTAACAATCAAGACAAGTTGTGAACCCCTCACAATGTCTGTGCACGATGCCCCATAAATGACTCTTACTGCCATTGCACATAAAATTAGGTCTGATTTTAGAATTTCATCAAAACATTGGACAAAGAGGGACCTGGATTTCGATACCTTAAACAAAAATTTCGTAATATATCTGAGGCAAAACTTAAAGAGGGGATTTTTATAGCACCCCAGATTAAACTATTACAACAGGATCGAGAATTTTTACGTCCTCTTGAGCGATTTAGAACGGACCGCTTGGGATACATTTAATAGTGTGCCGAAGAATTTCTTAGGAAATAAAAAATCTAAAGATTACGAGGAAATTGTTAGTGAACTTCTTCGAAGTTACCATGCATTAGGCTGTAATATGAGTCTTAAAATACATTTCTTGCACTCGCACCTGAACTTTTTCCCCCGAATCTTGGCGATGTTAGTGACGAGCATGGGGAGAGATTTCATCAGGATATTTCCACAATTGAAAAACGCTATCAGAACAAGTGGTATAGCGAAATGCTTGCTGACTACTGTTGGACTTTAATTTCGAAATGTTCTTCATGCCAATATAAAAGTAGTTGTAAATGTTCTTATAATAATTATTAGTAATACAAAACAAAATAAGTTTGTATATAATTCACAAAGAAAAATAAAAAAAATAAATTTTGTTGTTCTGTGTTATTAAAGACATATGAAAAAGTGTATCTTCTGTCCTTCACAAAAATCTGCCCAAATTTAGACCGTACCATATACATATGTATTCTGAATTAAATGAATACCTACACTATACGTCGTAAATCAAATACTTTGCTGGTAATCAGTTGAAGAAGAGAGAATGTTTTCAAAAATGCACATACATAAGGTATGTCCACTTTATACTGGCACAATATTATGTAGGTTTTATTAAGAAGATGAATTACACAGAACAGAAACAAATTTTATTGTAATATTCTAAACTACCGGACAATATAACAATCTCATTTTACGACAGAATATGGACCACCTTCTTTAATCAGTCGTAATTTACGTTTTTCTGTACTCATCATTGACTGGACAACTTCCAAGTCAATTTTTTTTCACACATCGTTTAATTCTCCTGGTTAAATCGTTCGTGGTTTTTGCTTGCCACCTATTCTCGTGTATTAAATTTGAAGGAATTGCTCAGAAATTTTCAATGGGGCCGAGCAATAGGGAAATTGAGCGGATTTGCACGTTTGGGTACAAAATGTATATTTTTGGCCTTTAACCAATCTAAGGTTTTTTTTGTTTAATGGCTGCTTGCTAGGTCAGGCCAAAATAGTATATGCTGCCTATTGTTGTTGTTGTGCGGATGTACTTAGCTCGCAAACCGAGAAGTGGCCCGGCGAAACCTGTCTGCTATCTATCTACTACCCCCTACATCTCCCATTCTCCACATATCATGGGGATTAGGATTTCGGCAGGTTAATTGACACTATCTTGCCTGCCTTTCTCTCTCCTCCTTCTCCTTGTTTCCTCTCCAGTTTTCCTCCGTAGATATCATCAGATTGGTCACATTATCAGGAGTGAGCTCCGTACTAAGTGCGCAATAAAATTGTATGGGCAACAGTGTCTACCTCCCCACTGTATATTCGTGTTGTCTTTGCCAAACCTAAGGATGTATGCCCTAAAAACACCGTGACCACTTAGTGCTTGCGTGAGGTAATAATCTACCCTCCTAAATAATAATAATTTTTAATATACATACACGGCGGAATTTGCAGCAAAAGCTTTTGCAGACTGAATAAAAACATCAGATACGTCCTTTGTAGAAATGGCATACTATATCAATACTTTTCCTCAAACTTTGCTTTTCCTATGAATTTAACGTCAAGTGGAACAGAATCACCTTTTTCTGTAAAAAACCTCTATTATCGCTTATGAATCCACAAGAAAGAGTAAAATACTTTTCAGCGTCGATGATTAACTCGCAAATACTCTCTTTCTCTATTGTTTGCAATTGATTTTCGCTAAATTTTGGTGCCACACGCCTTTTACGGATATAATAGCACCTATCAAACTAACGGTCGGTGACACAGTCGCACAGCCTACTGTTTGCGCACATAGTACCTAGACTTTCATTTGTGTCAGTCTGTGGACATACCTTAGTTCTGGTTGTTCTCTTCATTGGTATTACCACTGTCACAATTGCTGCAGAGGTATTATTGCGACAGGAAGAAATTTCCAGATATGTACGTGAAGTAGCTTACATTGCAACAATTGTCTTCAATCCGTTTTCCTTCTTGTATAACATGCGCATTTTGAAAATGTTTAAAAAATCAGAGGTAGTCGCTACTACGATTTCTCCTTTATCTCTTCTAATATAGTTTTTATTTTCTTGTTTCTTGAGATTTGGAACGTGGAGTTTGATATAAAGATCGAGAAGTCCAGTTGCACACTGTTGCATTAATCTTGTTAATGCTCTTGAAAAGCTGCTGTAATTTTCTCTGTCAGCATTAAGGGATTTTAGATCTATTGGGGATTTCTTTTGTGGACCTGGCACATTCTACTTTTAAATCTTAAAAAATCTTAAATATCTTTTATTTTACACATCAGCACTGAATGTGCTGTGAATGTTTTTGAGAGAACTTACATAAAAAACAACAATCAATATTCTCCAATTTACAACAACCACTTCCACGAATGTTTACACTATCTAACAAAATTATTCACACCCCAGGCTCTCTTCTTATAACATCAAGAAGAAATGTGGGACACAGTCAAGTAAAAACGAAACAAATTGCGTATTGGTTTCCTTGCAATAAACACTAATCACATTTGTTTTGCTACAACGAATGCGTTTACGAAAATAAACGGGTAAGTGTTCTTTTTCATACTATCAACGCTACACAAATATTCACACCCTTACCTAAAGTCGCCTTTTTTCAGTATTAAACTATGTATCTCGTTTGTAAAATACTCCTATTATAAGAATAATTTAGTCGTCGTAAAACCATTACCTCATCAGAATGGACAAAAATAAAAAGTTGGGGATTGATTTGAGAATGAAAATTTTGAAATTATATGATAAAGGTTTTGGGTACAAAAAAATCAGTCACAACCTTTGTGTGAACCAAAATACTGTGGCAAGTATTTTGTAAAAATTTAAAAAGCATATAGAATTCAAAATATAAGTGGCACAGGACGAAAGGACAAAACTACAGCAAGATTAGATTCAATGATTGTTAGAGAAGTGCAAAAGTTCGTCGAATATCTGCTCCAAAAATTGCAGCTAACATAAATACCGTAAATACCTTATTTGGAGTTGAAATTTCAACCCAAACCGTGCGCTGGCGTATAAAAGACACTAGGTTTAAAAGAAATATTGCACTCAGAGCTTTTTTATCATAAAAGAACGAAAAAAGAAGACTTCAGTGGCCGCGAGAAAAAACAACATGAACCGTAGAACAGTGGAAGAAGATAAGTTCGCCTGATGAAACCAAAATTATGTTAGTCGTTTTTGATTATAATTATGTTGCTTTCAAAATATAAACTGAATATAAACTATTTTGTTTCTATTGGTATCAAAACTTACTCTTAGGAAAATAAATTGTTACTTTCTTGTTCCGCTATGCTACAAAGGAATCAATTTTTATTTTTTGTTTTTACTTTACTTTTTTATTTATTCAAATTTTTATTTTTCTTAAAATTGCATTCAGTCATTTGTAGCAAGGAATGTGTTAATGCCTTTATTTTTAAACTGATTTCGCTCCTAGATACATAGTAAGCAATCCATTTTGTTCTAAATAGCACTTGGCGCAGTCATATTCGAAGCGTAAAGTCTTTTAAACAGATGTTCTTTGCACATGGAACTGAAATACTAATGCTATTCACACATTTCCAGAAAATTAACTTAAACTTTAGTAATCCAATTGAAATTTACCAGAAGCATGGAAATTGTCAACTAATTTACAGTAACTACTGAAACTTTGAACGTTGTCGACGCTAGAGCGTTATTTGACTCGAAAATGTTAGTGTTACATGTATTTGACTATTTTATTGAAAAACTGCTAAAACACTGAACAAGCCTAACCTAAAAATAAATTCATTCAATCGCAATTTTACTGCCACTTGTCGAGTAAAACCTGAAAAAATCAAATAGAATTGTTAATCTTACGGTAAATTAAATAGGTTTGTATATATTCTCGACTCTCCTCTATAGTCAGTGTTGGAGGAAAACTCTCGCCCAAAGCCTTTTGGCGGCGTAGTATACGAAGATATTAACCGGAAGACCGTGGAAACTGTATTATGTGAGGCTTAATGTAGGTTGGTGCCTCTTCTCACCGGAGGTTTAGCCTTCGCCGCTTTATACGATGGCAGCAGCGGAAGCGAGTAGGCACGCCATCTACGGAAAGGAGAACAGAGAAAAAAGTTACGTGTAATGCGCGAATGCAAATCGGGATCCGCGCGAATAATAAGAGATCCATTAAATTTATGTCATCCGTTCGCGTAATTTAACGTTCCCTCCTAGCGGGATTATGCCTTTAGGACGTACATATATACCTTTTTTTCCACTCTCATCGCCGTAGCCGCTGTCGTCGCAGCTCGAAGGTTTTATCGTGGCGTTTTCTTCGGCTACGCTCTCTGGGAATTATGCGTAAAGATAGATTACGGTAATCACGTTCATTCCACATGTGCCTCGTATTACGTGAAGTGGCGATAGAGAAAATGTGACGTCCTATTAAATTGGGTAAAGATTTTCTACGGTGCTTGAGTAGCTTGTGTTCTGTAGAAGAATAGCAAAGAAGGAACGATGTAAACAATCTTGCGGATTCTTATAACGTAACTTGATTTTGACTAAGTGAGCATATAAGATGAATGAACTCAAAAGGTGAATAAGGCAGTAGGATTGCAGACAAGCGTGTTGTCTTTATCTAACCGCAAGATTAAAGGCGATTTAAAAGAGTTCTGTCTTAGGCCACATGAGTTGCTTAACAAGAATATCTAGCAAGGTTGATTAAGTACTTTCATAATTCCTCTAGGAGTAGTAGTTGTCATCACGTACTAATTTTTGTGTTTTTTATGTTATAACAAAGTGCTTGCTTTTATGATAAATTTATCCATTAAGGTTTCTCTAATTTAGTACCACATTTTTTGCATTTTACACAAAGAATTAAAGCAAAAATGAAAATAATGGTGATAAATCTAATGCTGTATTCGATGCTGATGTATTGCAAATGACAGAATACATTCATTCCTTTATATAGGTATCGATTGAAGTTATAGCACGACAAAAAGGTAACAGTGAACTTCAACGTCAATACACCATTGTATTCGTATAAGAAAAGCAATGACATATAGGGTATATTACATCGAATACGATACTCATATATTTACCTTATACGACACATCAAAGCTACAGTAGAAAAATACAAATACAGGAATACGCATAAATCTTTTCAAATTAGCTTTACGGAATATTTGCCTAAGGCCTACACGACGAAAGCCAAACAAAAAGGGGATGTCGGATTAATATTTGCTCTACGTTATAATGTGCGTTCCCTTACAAAGAATTACCTTCCCGCTGCCCCCTTCTAAATACATTTCATAAAACATCCTTGATATGTTACGGTTTATTTTCCGCAATGTGTTAAAATATCGCAGAAATTATTTGGGCAATACACAATTAATAACAAACGGATGTAAGTTTTTCTTAAAGAAAATCATTAGCTGTATTATTGTGGAAATGTTAAATTTTCGAGTAGGTTTTTGGAAGTATGTACCTACATTTATGGTAATGCGCTTCTCTCCTGCCATAGTTTAAAAGCGCTTAACCAGCTGTCTTTAGGGATACTCTCAAAGAAAAACACTGAACGACGATGTCAATCTCTTCTTCTGATTGAATATCACACATCGACAAATCTAGTGAATAAAGAGGATGTTCTACAATTTTGATTTAGTTTTTCGCTAAACACTAAATAGTAGCACTCTACTGAACACACTAGACAAATAATTTTCCACACAACATTCAGCGGTAACTATCTTCTGATCTTCTAAAAAATACTGCGTACATAACTTCCTTCATTGTCCGATGTTTTTACAGTTACAATTTCAGAAGTAATTTGGTTTACAGCATTCAACATACATTAGTGTGCATAAGTTATTGATCACCTGTTTACCGCTTATGCGCCTTAATTTTTTTCCGTCTATCCTGTTGTGTTAGTTTTGTAAAAGCTTTTAGTCATTCGGTAAACGGTTGAGAACGACGACCCATGCGTAATCGAAACACGTATCCCGAACTAATTAAAATTTGTGAGGTTTTCAGTTAGGTACCGGATTACTAATTTCTTGATACGGTGTCCGTTCATAATAGAATGTTGCGCTACTTGCGGACGATTCAACTCTTCTAAACGGAAAAACGACTACATGTTCTTTATATCTGGTTCAGTTTGACCATCATAAACTTGATCGCAATTCTTACCTACAATTTCGTAGATTCCAGACTTTGGACTCATTTTAACTGTCTTTTGGATTGATTAAAAGATTTTTATTCTGTTATTAGTTGTGTAACATATTTAGGCTATATTGTTGAAAAATTGTTATATCTGTAATATAATGATCGATACACTAAAAGGAATTGTCAAAAATAGGATATGTAAAGTACGGGGATTCGGCGAAAATTAACCGGCGCATGTTGGAGCGAAACCCGTCAACAGATCATCCAAACTTCGGTAAACGATTGTGGCCGTCAATTTAACGATTTTTTGGTTTAATTAAAAATAGTTCCGTGATCATTGGTTTTTTAAGTTATAACTGCAATACAATGATAAATATACTTAAAAAATGGTCAAAAATAGTAAATGCAAAATACGGGGATTCCGCGAAAATTAACCGGCGCCTGTTGGAGCGAAACCCGTCAACAGATCATCCAAACTTCGGTAAATGATCGTGACCGTTAATTTAACGGTTCTTTTTGTTTAATTAAAAATAGTTCAACGGTAATTGCTGAACAAACAAAAGGTGATACCAATCACGTTATTTTCAATGTTCTAGAGTATAGAAATGATTTTATTGTAACCATTTCGTCCGAATGGACTTGCAACAAACTTGTATTTGCGTAATATGTGAGTGATGGATAACTTATGCACCCTACTGTGTCTAAAGTTTGTTGGAAAATTCTAACACGTTCTATTTTTTATAAATCTGTCAGATAATTGGGTACAAATTGAGTTACAACATTTTTCAAATGTAAATGAGGATCCGTTCTTCAGATTGGACTCTCGTTGCATAGATAATTCGGTTGTAACAGCAGTTAAAGGAGAGCCAGCTCCTTTTCTGTGTAGCACCGACTTGCCACTTCGTTCTAATTCTTTACACCATCTCTAAACAGTAGTCAATGATGGTGCGAGATCCCCAAATGCCGATTTTAAATATTCCTCACACTCATACGCACTCAAGCCTTTCTTGAAAACCTACTGAATTATTCATCAAGTTCTTACGTGATAATTCCATTCTTCCCATTACAGAAGCTTATTCTATGGACTATTTCTCAGACAGTATTCATCCGAATTTCACAAACTGAACTGCAATTCACAGATATAATAATGCAGTACTTAATAAACAAGAATTTGTTTTGTTTTAAACAAGAATTTTTTTCTATCTAAACTGGAAAACCACTTGATAACAGAAAAGAGTTCATAATAGCAGTCATAGAGTTATAAAAAAAAAATCTAATAGCATCGTATGACATTTATGATTTGTTGGCACCTTAGTATTTAGCGTATGAAAACTAGGTCCATTTTTTGTGAGATTTAAGACTAATACTTCGGTTAGATGTTAGTATCTGTGGGACTATACGTATAAATAAAATACTTTTACATACATTTCGCTTAAAAGACGTAGCTGTACTACTTCACTTCGTTTCTTGCTGTCTCTGCTCTTGTGCTTGAATAAAATAGTTAAAGTGTAACAGAAATACATACATACATATATTGCTGTAATAATTACACATATCACATGAAAACTTGTTCCAACAATGATATTACTTTACAAAACTGTGATTTTTTTGTTTTACAATAAATGGATTTTTGGTTAATTGGTAATTAATGATGTCAGCATTTTATAGTTATAAGTTTTACCTAACAACTGGAAAATTTATCTGCAAGCAAACAAAATGATGCAAGATTATCATAAAAAAAGCACCGCCATCTAAAATAGATCGAGGTATGCCATAAACTGATTCCTGTCCTGTGCTTCCACTACCGATCCCTAGAATATTGAACTCTCCAGCTGATATAACTTATGGGGATCTCAATAATCTAGAAGACCGGATTTTTTGTTTTCAGTACGTCTAGTTTGTCGGGTTGTTTGTTAGTACTGTCAAAAAATTCTTATGTAAAAACTATTAGTATACTTGGAAATGCAAAAATGCATTGAGCTGCGAATGAAGCAATGTAGAAGTGACAGTGCACGATGTACTAGGATTGTTGTTCGTCACTACAGTTGAAAAATGTCAAGGCCCTAGCTGTGATAAAAATTTCTTAAGTGGCAGCGCATGTACATTAACATTTAGCTCAAAAAGAGCCAGAACAGATAAGAATTTGACCCCAAGACCAATATGTAATCTTGCAGAGACAAAAAATGCATAAGAAGAAAGAAAAATCTGCCAACATTGTAAAATTGATTTGAACCAATATCATAAAAATGTTGTTATGGCGAATTCTAAGAAACTTTGAACTATGTGGTGATGACAACAGCTATAACCCAATTGGTGGTATTTCTACGGAAATTTAAAATTCGAATAAGGTGACCTACAGCAGTAGTCTGTAATGTGTTTAGACAGCACAGAAGGATGTAGGTGCACTTATGAAAAGTAAATACTGTACAGTTTCCATATAACAACGTATTGAAAGTGTCCAATCTTTACTTTCCATGAGTGTACATTTTTAGCTAAAACAGCTCTGACTGTCAACGTAGTGTTTTTTGTTTGTACACGTGTTGCAGTAACGTTTTAACCTTTCCAAAGAAAAACTGGTACCTTACTACGCAAACTAGATGTTTATATACATTGTACATACATGATAAACTCTGTGTTTGATGAAAATCTCTATCGTTCAAGCGAAGCAAAATTAAGAAGTTCTTGGTGACGAATCTGGTGTTTATTAATCAATTCCAAGTAATAGTTTCTAACTTTCGACCGTGCCACCTCCTCAAGTAGTGAAGACGCAATTTCTTGACTATACTTTCGACTAGTCGTCAGCCTCCCAGATCTACCTTTTGCAAACGCGCAAACTTGATTCGTGTCGTTATCTTAGAAGTGTAGTGGTGGATCCAAGTTTCATCTACACTTATGAATAGAACCAAAAATCTGACTCATTTTGTTTACATGGGTTTTTGGTCCAACATAAATAAGCAACACCTTCCGAGTAACAGTTTACACATGTTTACACATGTCTTCGTATATTATCCACATGCCAAAACCACGTTCTTTTAAGGTGACCACATATTGTTCTATCCTTATGGTCGTGATTCTGCAGTGGGCTAGTACCGTTTCGTTCCACTTTATTGGCAGTGCTAGCAGTTTTTGGCCGTTCCGAGTATTCATCATCTAGCGAGAGACATCTAAATTTAGCTGTCCGTTTTTTAAAGGCGGCTATCTCCTTTATCTTTTGATGGACTAACCGAGTGCTACATAACTACTTCTACTAGAACAACAGTTTTTAGTTATTTTTTTCTGTAGTAAACTAAAGTGCACTACACTAAAGAAAGCTTTCTTACGGTTGACGGTAATATTATAGCTTCACTAGAGGGTTTTAAACAAGAAATAGTACATTTTCCTGTCACGGCTGATACATATTCCCAGAAAGGAATTTTGAGAGACACGCTCTGAAAAATATATAATCATGGTCTCTGCTTTTAATGTGATAAGTTATACTGACAGCGACGCAGCATAATGTAAACGTTACGTTTAGTTTTTAAAACGTTATTTTAATTTTATTGTTACAGCTAGCGTATTGCACTGAAAGTAATAAAATACAAGCGTAAACCAGAGAAGATTTACTGCTCAACAATTTAAAGGACAGGAAGGAAATACGTGAAAATGTAACACAAAAAGTGTTTAATTGTACGTGCGAGCATTTGTAATGTGCAGGAGGAGAAACAAAGAAATATACCAGCACGTCCGACATATGTAAATTTGTTAAACCGGCCGAGAACAAAATTAAAAACGAGGGATTCCGTAATTTGTAAATTTAATAAATTGTGTGCACAACTTCGGTGTGGGGTGCATTCTAAACAATTTTGAACTGACAACATTTTAATTAGGTGAAGTTCATTTCGCGGAAATTGCAAAATTTGCAATAGCCTACTAACTAGAGCATGTAGGAACTAACTCTAACGAAAGAATGTATTGCAACACTGAGTATTGCAAAATATTATGCATAAAAATCAGTTTTGAAATTCTTTTAGTTTGGCTCGTTACCTTGTGATGGTTGTTCAATATAGTGTAATGTATGGTGTAATGTGAGGTTCAAATTCCTGGGAGTAATATCTACCTGCTTTTCCTCCTAGAAATACTTTGGAAGGAAATATTCTTTGGTATCGGCGTTTTAGAACAAAACATTGTATATTTTATTCTGTATGCTTTGCTCATTTTTGCTAAAATGAACAATCTCCATAAACAGGCAAAAGGTTCAAAATTAATTCATTCTGCACTAAATAGGTATCACAATTCCTTTTTGTACTTTAGACCACAAAGAAATATTCACGAATGAATGAAGATACTATTCTAGGCATCTCAGTTTTTCACATAGCAATCATTTACTGATATAACTTTTGCACAAAAATGGTTTATCTTTATAATACTTGGTAGTTCAGTTTTTGGCAAAATGCGTATTGGGTATCTCATAACTTTTGTAATGAGTAGTAGAGTAATGCCTAGCCCATGTCAGAAGGTCTGCCATAGACGACATTTTCTTCTGTTAAATACCAATAGCCATTCTTGTAAACGCCACTCTCAAATTTTCTGCTGGCCACCTAGCATTAAAGTAAAAGCGCCATGTTCTGATGAAGCTGCTGTTAAAGATAGAGGTGTAATTTTAAACTTTCTTTGAGTAGTTTTTGAGTCCAGGACATTTGCTCTAAATGTTTGCTTTATAGCACATGTTTACGTAGCTTAGTTTGCCTGATATAACTAAACGTTTTGCAAAAGCATTTAACTCTTCTCCGTTTTAAATTTTAAATATTTATATTTATATATTTTGCTGTAGACCTGGAAGGCTCTGGACTTAATGTTGGTTGCTTTTAATACAGTTACCGTTAGTTTGCTGCGCATTTGCTATTTTGAAAATTCAAGATAAGACAAAGTGCATAAATTGTACTAAATCTTCCACTAATGAACTGCTTTTGCTGGATACTTCTAAACTATTTGGAAGTGATCTGCGATCAAAATTAGCTTGATTAAGGATGGGAGGCATGAAGCTGAAGGATCAAGCAGCACCTAAATGAAATATCAGAACTGTTACATTACAGTTGTCCACCAATAATCACTGTGCAAAGGATTGTTTAAGTCAATTTGGGGGTATAGAAAGCAAGGAATGTTGCTCCTAGCAGCAAAACATTTGAAACACCAGTTAGAAAATAACAAAGTACAAAGGCGTTTGTTTAATTCTGATACCGATTCTATAATTCCATAGTGTCGTAGTCGAAAAAGTAATACCAAAACTACATTAAGGATATGTACAAAGACAAACATGAGAATGTGAAAAATTGCAAAATATCTAAAGGAGATAACCATCATTTAATATAGATGCAAATTTCAGTGCTTTTCTAAAGTAAGTAGAAGCTTTGAACCAGGTTCTGGTCTGATAATGCCGTATACCGAATGGATTTTGCGTCGAGAACTAATTTAGAAATTATTTCGCACCGCCACCGTTTACAATTTTCTTACGCTTCGGCGAAATAGCGCCGCCATTCAATAATCTTCTTACGGAAAATTGCAAATACACGCGATCTGCGCAAAAACTGCTCCAGCAATTTCACACTGGCGGCATATATTCCGGTTT
>SMLS01065801.1:0-11997 GCA_004785975.1 Popillia japonica | reverse complement strand
TCTTCGTCAATGAATTAGTTAGTTCACTTTAACATTTATTTATCATATTTAATTCCCGGACTTCCAACGACTGAAACAAGGGAAAAAAATGAATGCAAAGTTAGTCAAGTTCAGCAAACGCAATGCCAGCGAAAATACTTTTTTCAAGAAATTATTGTTACAAGTTCTCAAATTTCTAGAGCAGTAAATTGGTTTGCACATAGATTGGCGGTCTTAAAATAACAAAAAATTTTCATTAGAAAATTCAATAACTACCGCTACAATTTAAAAGTATATGAAAGCACTATTAAACTCCTTAGAATACCTAATAAGCTTGCACATCACGAATATCCTCGAACTCGTTTAAAGTCAGTTCTGCTTTAAAGTTACTAACTTTACGCTAAAGTTCAGACGCTTTCAGCGTCTTTAGTATCTAATTAATTTCCCTTCAAACGACAATAGGGTTCCGTACAAAAAAAGGAAAAACATATAATTGCGATCACGTAAACCGAAACATTTAATTTAAAAGTTACCATCACAGACAGCGTACAGTCACCCACCCGCCTGTGGTCGGTAACTGTGCAAAAGAAAACTTTAGCGCCCGTTAGCAATTTGGCTAATTTATTTACCGGTGTTCCGCTTTCGAGCGGGCGCAGGGGAAAGGATCGAGAGTATATGTTCGAAAGCGGTAATGAAATCCGGAGCATCAGAATTTAAAGACGGTATTCTTTGACCTTTACCTGCTCGTAGTTGCGTATAAAATCTCTTAGTTCCTTCTCCTTATCCTCCAGCGTGTCGTAAAGTTGCTTCATTTGGTTGAGTAGCTCGAATTTCTCTGCTTTGAGTCGCCTTCGGTCCGACTTGAGAGCTGCAAAGAAAAAAAGAAATAGACTGGAGTAATTAGAAACGAACGGCAGATTAATTTGTATTTAAATATGTAAAAAGGGTTGTGTAGTGGTATAAAACCACTTAACATGTTAAGGAGGAAGACATTTAGAATTTGATGATTGTAGGGTTATAAAAGCTGGCCCAGCTTGTGGGTGTTTCTACTTAACCGCTCTAATTGCAAAATTTATTTGCTTGGTTGAAGTCAAACTAGACTATTTACTTTTTAGCTCTTTCCGTTAGTTCCGCATAGACCTAATACGAAATCAGACATTTCAGGATACTGCAGCAACTAAAAAAAAATGGGAAAATGGTGGAAGCAAATCCTTTGAGGCGATTCTTAGCCACAAGTTCCAATGCATTGGGGTGTGGGAATGCAATGAGCATCGTTGGTAGTGACTAATCATTATATTTAGCAATTTGTAACAATTAGCAATTTTGGTTCACCAACCTTTAGTTACAAAATCCCAAATAAAGATTAAAACTGTAACAGTTATTTTACGAGCTTACATTACGCATAATTGCTCCCATTCTATATATAAACAAACAACTATCCTTACTCAGTAATGCTTCCTTCGTTAGTTGCAATTCGATCTGCAGAGTTTGCATTTTCACCGGTGATTCAACGTTCCCCTCGGCAGCGGCAGCCTTTTTCTCATTTAGCAGAGATAAAGCGCCCGACACAACCAATCTTCTTAATCTGGTCACCTCGGCTTGTAATTTTTCATTCTCCATTCGTAGCCTTCGAACAGCCGCATTCGTTCTTGTCGAAGATGAGGAGGAGGGTAGAGCCAGTATCGAAAGTTCATCTTTGGTGCCGTCCGAACTTCTCGGTGATCTTGGTGAAGGAGAATCTGTAACTACTGGAAATAATACGTTTTAAATGAAAAAATATAAGAATGTGATACAAGATAAAAAAAATATGTAATCAGTTTGCGGAAAGCGCTCAATTCGAAGACATTCCTGACTTTATATTGCATAGTTGAATAGGAAAGTAATCTAAAAAATAAAAATGTATAGTGTTTACTATTGACGTTACAGTAAATTAGTTAATTTATTCTGGTTTATTGTACAAATAATTATGGAATTCATAATATGATTTTTATATTAGAAGTAATAGTTATTGCAAAATGACCCTAAATTTCGTATCTTGTATATTGCATCATGTGTATGGAAGGCGCTCTCGGCTACAAATTAGTATTCATATTAGGAAATACTAGTGAGTGTTATCAGTTTAATTCAATTACAATTTTGCAAGTATTCTCTAACAAAAAGTGTTAGACCTTAAAAGAATTCTAATTTAAATTTAACCCACAATGAAAAAGCTTACGATAGAACCGTTTGTTTTTATAACTAACTAAATGTTATTCGAATTTACCATAGTTTGCCATAATTTGACCACTAAAATAAATCTTCTTTATAAATACTAAAGATTACAAAATGCATTTGAGTAGTGCTAGGAAAAAAGAAATAGAAACCACCACACCAAACCTATCGTAACATTCGAAAAGCCTATCTAGCTGACCCTTTGGAGATTGCTATGTAAAGTGGTGTAAAGTTCAATAGTTGTGTACTATTCAGGATGATTTAAAGATAATATAGAAGAAAGTATCCTAAATTGTACTGCTTCCTAAATTGTACCACATCAGTATTTCATAAACATCTTATTATATCAGGCACCGTCTAACCTTGTATATATATGTACGTAGTAATTCAATTAGTTTGCACCTTGATTGATTAGTGTCAGTGAAAAGTGAAATAATTATTTAACCGTAAAACTGATGTAAGTTTTTCATGTGCTTTCCTAAGCTTGAAATCAAAATCCCACAAGGCCAATCGCTATTTATGTTCGTCATATCTATAAGTTTCTGGGTATGTTCTGTGCTATTTTTATTCGAATAATCCTTTATAAATACCTACTTTGTAAATTGGCGGTTTCCTAATTTGTACTAGAAAAGAGTTGCCTATTTTGTACTTTTACAGAATGAGTCGAAAGGGAATGAAATATGGTAAGATGTCAGAGGCGGATATGAAAGAAGCGTTAGAGAAATATAAAACTAAAAAAAATGTTTCAATGAAATATGTAAAGTATAAATTGTTCCGAAGTCGACGTTTAAAAGACATTCAACATCAGCAAATATAAAAGCTAAAGACGGTAATAGAGTGGTTGTAGAGAGCTTAGCTTTTACTTTTTTTATAATGTAGTTCATGTTTATTAAGCGTGATATGACTGAAGTTTCACTTATCCAATAAAAAACGTTACTGCATAATAGTTTAATAATATTTAATTTTCACTTTATTTTGGGAATCGACATGGTCCATTTAGAAAACTAGTTGCTTAAATTGTACCACTTTCAGTGAGTCAAACAAAAGTTTTATATTTAACTTACAAAAGCTTTTAAGAACCCTTATTTGGTTAGGAAACATTATATAAGAAAATAAAACTCTTCAATTGCACCAATGAATCCGCTCATTTTTGTAAGTATTTTTTGACAAGTGATACAATATAGGTGACTACCCTAAGCTGTTCTTAAGCAAGCCAAAAAATGTTTCAACGAGTTATACATACAAGAATGTACATACATATATCAAGTTACTACATACAGTTGTACTGCTAGTACAGCAAGTAAAAGTCTCAGAAATTGGAACTTTTGAAAATGACAGAAACGGAGCTGGCGCTAATTTATATGTGAGGTTACGATGGATCACTACTTAAACGACTTTCCTGTGTAGATTTTATTTGTTTAATGTACAATGTATTACTTTTTCTTGAATTTCTTGTAACTAAGTGAGCTATTTTTGAATGATTAATTCTTCTTTCTTTAAAGTAGTACTCATTATAAGATCAATAAAATTAATTATTTCAGTTATACTGTCGGTGAAAACTTCAAATTGACTATACATATTATCAAACATACATGTTCATATGGGATGTTTAAAACTGAGACACAAAAGCCTATGAATTCTAAAAAATCAAATTTTCCTTGAATATTCAAATGTTATTGTTAAGTAAATATTATTGTCTAACACGTATATTCATCTACTATCGATATTATCGTATAAAATGAATTTAACTCAATTGACACATGTCTTATGCAAAAATGAACCCAATTTGAGTGATTTCACGAGCAACAAAAATTACACCAATATATAACTAAAATTTGTGAAACAAAGTATAGTCTGTATAACAAGAGCGTCGCCTTGATGATGACTTTTGTAAATATATCTAGAGAGCCAGAATCTATTGTAAACAAAACAACCCCAATCTATGCTAATAAACATGGCAGTAAACATGTCAGTATAAGTCGTATAACGAAGAGATATTGTGTCGCAATGAGTGCAATATAAGTACGCGAAACAATTCAAAGCGGTTTTCTTGTGTCACCAGCCAAAAGGTTCGAAAATGACCTATGCAGCTGCTGCAAAGTACCTGCATAAATCAATAGACTTTGTTAGGAAATTGGTGGAGGGATATATGCAAAAAAACAATGTCGATGACCTACCTGGTAGAGGTTCTCATAGGAGAACTACGTGAAGATAAGATGACTGTCAAAATGTTTGAAAAGAAACCAACTCTTTTTTTGCGTAATCCGCAATTTCTATTTCGCAAAAAAGGAATAACTTAACTATAAAAGAGTGATTAGATGACCAAAAATCAGATACCGTAGTACTATGCTAAAAGCCGTATTACCACAAAAACGAAAATAAGAAGAAAAGCGTTTGGTCTAGACACGCGCGAATAAGTATCGCGGTCGGAATAATGACGTATTTACCGATAAACTGTCATCGCGGATATGGATTCCCATTAGGAATGCTTGATCAAATGCCAATCATCGCATACTGCAAACATCCTTTAAAGCTGCATGTATGGGGATGCTTTAATTTGCGATGTTTGAGACTATATACATCTTTAGCAGCTACTTAAACGCCACGATGTGTTTATGAAGCGGTGTCAAAGCTCAAATGAAACTAGGTCACTGGTGGAAGATGATCCAAAACATCACAGCCATCTTTGCACAGATTAGAAACATGGAGCTTCAACGAAATTTTCTTCCGCAAAACAACTAGCTCACCATGTTCACAAACTATTCTCTTCCAACATCTTATGCAGAGAAGCTAGTGCAAAAGCATGTCCAAACGGTGTGAAGCATATTATTTGCAATGGTGGTGATTGAACGCCTTATTAATATAATGCGTAATACTTAGTATTTTACATGTAGTTTTAACCAGTTAGTAAATTTACAGTTTTTGAATGACAGCTGTTTTAAACAGCCATGACCGTTCTTACTGGGCAGAGTGTAAGTCTTGACAAACTGCAGAATATTATACGTGTGAGCAAGTTGATAAAGTGCTTCGCTTAAATATTGTTGACTTCAAAGAATAGAAAGAGTTATGAAAGAAAATGATATTCGCCATTTTCTTGATCACAGTATTATATCTTTGAAATTAAGCAAATAGTTACATTTTAGACTGAAAATTCAAATTTAATAGAATAATTGTTAACAACATGGTAGCATGCGAAATTACTACCGCATGCAATAATGCAATATTGTCCATTTTATATTTTTAAAGTTGGTATTATTTTTTAACGCTGAAATGTAATAAATCCTATTGCTCACGCAATATATTTTGGCAAAGAGTGGTAGACAGTTTTCATAGATAAAGCAAGGGTAGGATGCGTTTCATTTATACTACGTTTGGACATGTGAGTGTTTTCTAAATACGCTAAAATGCATCCCCATCGCTCGCCAACTAATATTGTGAGAGCTGTACTATCAAACGAATGTTGATAAAATGTAATTTTTTCATTAATTTACCGCTTTCCAGCAAGATTATATTAATGATTTCGTGATTATTATTAACGTAGCAAATATATGTATCTATAACTGACTGAGTTAATGTGGCCTTAACTATTTGTTGTTATTAGTCAGTAATTCGTAAGATTCATATAGAGATAGTGATCATTAGAGGTTAACCATTTGGTCAATGTCTGTTATTAATTACACGTGTTTCAATGCCAAAATATTGGGATATAAACTACGTAAAGTTATGGACAATAAGTAGGTACCAACAAAAATACAATCTAAAAAAGAAACATAAATATTACTGCTAGATAATTTGATTGCATAATGTGAATATAGCAATCATTCTTGTAGGAAGCCAGTTACAGTATATTGTTTTAATTTTTGACATAAAATAATAACATGAAAAGACACAAATCGGTGAAATAATATGCTTGTTAGTTTCATTGCTTAAACATTTGTTTAATAATTCCCTAATTCTCTTGCAGTAAAAATTGAACAAACTCTGTTTATACATATCTGTCACTATTTAGGTACATATATTATACTAGACACCATTTAAGAAAAAATCACTGCACTATTTCACCTTACCACATTTAGAATAGTTTCTCGACAGACGATTAATAATATATGGTCATAGCAAGAAGATACTTATTCAATTTTATTCTGATGACAAATGACTTACGGTTATAGCTTTTCATTAGTCGAGATATTTCGCACAGTTTTAATGTCAAATATGCACTGTAGGTGTAATGCGAATTACAATTACGCTGGCCAACGTGATGTATAATACAGTGGAATCAGTCCTTAATGCTCTGCTGGTCATGTGTGAAAAAATTGGATTAGGTTCTACAATGTTGTTGGTATATACGAGGGCTATCAATTACGAGCACACCACAACTGTTGTTGGTTAGAGACAGGTCGATTACAACGGATAGCTGCACAGATTGTTCGATTTGTAGATAAGATACGAATTGCCTTTTTCCCGTGATAAGAGAATATTATAGTTTGAAAAGTGGATTACAAAACAAATATTTGCCGGTGTATTGCAAATTTAGGCTCTTGTATGTAACGCTGTTAAATTAATAATAAAAGTAAAAGTTAATCGTAGTTAAGTAGAAAGTCAATAATTAAAGTTGAAACTTTTAATCGTAATCCTTTTGTATAGCACTAATATATCTCAATCAATAAAATTAATGGCTAAGCGTCCATCGTGCTTAGATTAGATGCAGAAAATAATATTGCGCTCAAAACTTCAGACATTTTTATAAGTTTGCGGTATGCATACAGGACCGTTGAAATTGTTTGTTGAAGTTTGTTTAGTGTTTTACTCACGTGTGTGGTAGATTTAAAAACAGTTACAATGCTCCGAAAAAAACTGTACTACAAACACTTTACAGAATTTTATTTAAATCAGTATTCTTCCCGCAATTGTCAGCATGCCATTCTCTTTCATAACATGTGAGCCAATATAATATTGACAAAAGTGTCAAGAATAATGCAACCTAGAGCATCCGAAATTCAATTTCAAACGTCAAATGTTAAGTTTGAAGAAGCTCCTTATAAAGACAAAGGAATAAAGAAGGAAACATTGAAGCGCTTGCTTGTCACGACTTTTTATGACGTTTTTTATGTCTATCTTTATAAGCTGACAAAGGTGCTCGTAAATTGTATTAATCTTTCTCAAGTTCGTACGTGTCCTTTTTATTTATGGAACACCGGGAAACTTTTTTTGTCAGATGGAAAGGAACTTTATAAATTCAATTCCTAATTTAGCGTATTTTCAACGTTCATATTAAAAGTTTTCTCTCGTTAACAACATCAGTAGGAAGGTTGGAAATTAATGTGTTAAAGGCTATAAAGAAAGAAAAAATAAAAAAAAACTGAGTTTCCATGAATTTTTGCGACAAATAATAAATGTCCATGAAAAAACTGAAATCCTGTTTCATTGTAAAAATTTGCTGCTTGAATTATGAATAAGAAAACCATTTTGATATATAACATACACAATTTTATATCTTTAATCCTTTTTTGTAATGTTAAAAATTCGTTCATTAATTTTTTTTATATAATATAGCTTTTCAGGTCTTCTTTATTATTTCTTTTATTTCTTTCTTCCTCTCTCTTTAAGACCAGAATTTGTAAGGAGCTACTTTGAATTTATAGAGAGAATTTGGAAGCAGTATAATAGAATAATTTCTAACATTTATCCAAAATAAATTCTTGATCAATATCTACAAACTTTTTGGGAGCAACCTAGGCTGAATAAGCATATCGATGATGTGCAAAAAGTAACTAGTTAGGTCTAGAATTTAGAATTTGAGTTGAGGGTGATGTTGCACTGCGACCGAATGATCTTTTGTGCCCCCCTACATGAGCTATACGTTGTTGGTATTTGTCCCCAATTATAGTTCCCCATCCAGTGCAAGTGCTTTAATAAACTGCAATAGCGGTGATGGTTTCAAGGAGGGTATTTCCCTCTCGTCAATGACATCTTTACCAAAATAACTGGCGCGAACCGCTGCAATGTTCCGAATTTTCGCTTGCCGCTTCAGACCTATCCTTGTCATGTGTTCCCCAAGGTGGAAGCGCCCTGTGAGAAAACCCACAAGTACACGTAGTTTATTCTTGCTTAATTCCAGCAACGTCTTTGTTCTTCGCTTATTCAAGTTTCCAAGGAATACCTTGGAATGTCTCAGACCGGGAAGATTTCTCCAGTGGCTTGCTCTGAGTTTCTGTTCCCTTTCCTTGATTTCTCCTTCATGGGTGCTCATCCCTATTCCGCAAAATGGTTCCGGTCCCAGAAATGATGGCGTTGCGGCCTTCTTCGCTAATAAATTAGCTTTCTCGTTGCCACTGATTCCAGTGTGTCCTGGTACCCAGCATAGTACAACTCCGTTTTCTCTGCCTAAATTGTTCAATTTCTCTAGGCATAGTTAGATCTATCGTGAATATCTGATAGTCATAATTGATCAGTAAACTTCCAAAGAACTACCTTCTTGGGGGTCATCAGTTGATTACAAATTCTTCTGCTAATACATCTGCTTTAGATGGTACTTTAGAGGGTTGTAGCTTTTTGTAAGGTCTCTCTTATTGAGTTCCAGAAGAGTTTTCGCTTTAGTAGGAAAAACTTTATTACTTATATAAGTAATAACGTTTTTTGATTGCCCTAGTTTGGGAAAACAATCCCAGATTAGTTTCGATTCAAAGGCGAAAGTCCATCGAATTGTTACAGCATTGTTCAAATTTCTATTTCCATTCTTTTTAGTCGCCTCTTCTAATTGACGTAGAATTTTAAGATGGCGAACTAACTGTCTTGGCTTCAAGTTCTAAGCTTGATGACACCCTGACGTCATCTGTAGGAAAGTGAGAAGAAGGAATGGGGGCTAGTAAGCCGCAGTATTTCTTTAGCAAGATTCGTTGTTACTTACTAAATTTTTATATATGTATTTTTATGACCTTTTAACTTATCTTATTATCTAGATAGTTTTTTCCACTTGTTAGGTCAATGATAACACTTGCAATTCGAACAAAAGTCAAATTTATTCCAAAACCTTTATAATATATGTATATAATCTGGTTTTCGTAACAACTTCTTCAGTGGAATAAAATTGACATTTATTTAGTGTCAAAATATAAATAAATAACTAGCCATGCCTATCAACTAAATTATAGTTAGTATTATAGTGGAAAATTTAAGATATTTTGAAATGTAAATTTATAATCATAACACTAATGCTCCTTATATCAATGTATTTTTTTTGTCAAGCTCTAACAATTCTGTTCAAGGACTAGGGAAAAACATGGCAAAAAAACCTAGTCAAGAGCTTAATTTTATAAAATTCAGGCGTGATTGGGTGATTAAATTATTATAAATAATACTAAATTTTACAGCTTCAGTACCTATGTAAACACTGATCTAACTATGGCCACAAAGGACTAGAGGATCATTTTAGGCTTCAGATCCCAGGTTGTTCCAACGAGACCACAGCAAATCTATAACTCTCGAATAGCTTTCTTCGACGTCTTTTGTCTGTTGTATTTTGCTAGTAAATAGCACCACCACTAGTTTGGGTAGATTGATAGTCAGGTGCTACTGAAAGCACCACGACCAGGTTTGACTCAGTAAAGACAGTATATAGGCTGATATTTCAGTACCAAGAAATTAATAATTTTTAAGTTCTCTGGCATGCATGTCAAAGGTACAAAGCAAAGTACCTCGGTCTACTACCAAGCACTTTTCTCTGGGGAATCTAAATGTAACGCAATTACCTCGATATAAAAGAGACGGTAAATACATTAGTTTAGAACACCTACTTAGACAATATTGTGTGTGCATTTTATTATGGCCACTGTATGTGCTTATAACTTTATTTTGCAAACATCGCAGCTGGTTTTATATTGAAACTATAATTAATAATTGTAATATGTATTTTGATTTTCAAAGCAGACTATTTCCAAACGGTTTGCTGTCTGTAATATACTACTCAATTTCTTCAAATGTTTCAATATCTGTAGATTAAAGTGATAACGTAATTTTACTACAACTAAATTAAGAGAAGGGTGGATTGCTGGTTGATAGTTTTAACATAAAACAAACGAATGAAGGCGTATCAATAGTTACATCTCCTTGACGTCTCTTTGGAGAAGTGGCCATAAACATTCCAGCTGCCGCTTCTTTGAGATAACTTCACATATATTTAGGTACATATGTATACATGTGTTTCGGAAATTTCCGTATATTGCCACTTGGTTATTCAAACCTAACTTTTGCAACAAACATTTTATATTAGACCTAAATATATATTATCAAAAGATCTATGGAAATCATTCAGTGTTTTAAAAGGGCGGTGAATAAATTCTGCCGAACCATCTGCAATGCCAATAAACACATTTATCCGCATTCATTGACCGTTTAATACGTTTTTATGAGGATTCGACACGATTTCGTGAATTTTTATTGCCTCTAAACAACGATAAGTTTAAATTATATTTTTATGTTTGTACCAGTAAAAATGGAATCTCTGCACGTGGTTTAATAGTTTGTTCCAAAATGTGCATATTTACCCTCTCACACAGTCCATATTATACCTTCGTGCCTTGTATGATATACAGTCGTATATACTTATGTATGTAGTACATACATACATATATACAAGATAGTAGGTGCAATAATATGTCTGCACATAGGTACAACATACATATAAGGTTCGTTAGAACTACCGATTTGAATACGGTGCGGGTACTACTGTACATGTCTTGACTATGGGCTGCCTGTGTAAATACATATATTGCCCGCAATACAGTACGTCTTCAAATAGAAGTCCAAATTAAAGTTTCGTGTTTTCTACCACTCTTTGCCTTTCTATGTACTCAGAGGAGTTCTTGAAACTGGTGTTTTACTTTGCGGATTGCACTCTCTACATGTTTGATGTCATGGAGCGGGTACATACGTGTAAACTGTTTTCGTTAAGTACAAGTTTTGCAAGAAAAAAATTAGAAGAGTTAAGTTGAGAGCTCTAGGGTGCGGCATAGGATCATGTTAGGACTAATCCATTTACTCCAAAATACTTTTAAAAGATGCTTTTTCAGTGTTCCTGAAATATGTACGATAAGAAACATCGTTTTACTGTAGTAGGTATATTCTCTGAAATATGAAGAATATCATAAGAATTCTGGATTTAAATTGCTTCTAAAACAGCTTCAACATTGGAATTCACTGATTCTTCACTGATTTGTTCAAGTTCCACAGTACACACAAACAGTTAACGAAAATGTATATACAGATATAATTCGGACATTGTTTATTTGAACAACCTAACTAGTAGTAAGTAATTAATCCATATCTGCCAACACAACTTTCTCCGGTAATATCTAATTAAGTTTGTCAAAGGAAAGGAATGATACAACAACATCAAAGCTTCTATTCTTCTTTCCAGCTACATATGTACATTCTGGGTTGTATATTTCCTGGGCCTTCTCCTTATGTGATTCCGTGATGGTCAATTTGAAGGCTTTCAAGAATGTTTTCTGATTATTTATTGTTTTTCTGATTGTGAGTACGTTCTGTAAGATCTTGTCAGCGAGTTCCGTTTGTATTACTTCTTTGAAAATCTCGAATTACACTGATCTAAAAATTAAGCGAATTTCTTAAACAAAATGCAGTAATGTTTTGTTTTTAATAAATATGAAATAAGTTTAGTGAAAAATATATAACAAATTGTTCCTAACGACACAAGATCGGTAAATCTACACACTAGAAAATATCATAACCACGTAATTCGAATTTCCAGAGATAGCTTTTATCGGTAGCATAAATGATTTACGCATT
>SMLS01065799.1:0-33460 GCA_004785975.1 Popillia japonica | reverse complement strand
CAGAGATAAATCCTCATAATTTTATTAGTTTCCTCGAGCACGTTTCTTTTCCAAGCAACGTGCTCTCGGAAACTAATAAAATTATTTCGTGATTATCACTGTCGTAGGGATATTACTACTGATAACTTTTTTTGAAACATGAATTAAACTTCAAATTCTGTCTAGCGAACATTTCGATGCCAGTAGTGTCAACTGTATTTTTTTATATTTAGCAAATACCTGAAGATGGTGTAAATTTACATAAGAGGCTGGAAAACAAACCATACTGGAAGTATTGTAGAAAGGCATAAAGTGAGTTAATAACATATTTATATCTGTAGAAAAATAAGTAATTCACTAACATAGAAACTCGGACGTGTTGTTTCATTGTCTGATAATGATAAAAAAGCAATTGTTTAAGCTTGAAAGCCTGAAAAAATTGTTGAAAAGAATTTAAAACTATAGTAAACGGAAAAGTTATCCAAGTTAAATACATATTGTACCTACTCCTACACTACTAAATAATAAATTTAACAACCTATACCAGTGCATTCGTTCTTAAGCTCTTTAAAAAATTGCTAGACTTCTTTTGCAAGATGTTTATTTTTTCTACACAAAACCATTGTTACAAAACAATAATCTTGAACGATATAATTAGCAACCGTGTAAAACTCACTGGACGCCAGAACCAATTAAACGCAATATTTTACTAGTTATACCTAAGTCGATCTAACAGAGATCGATTCGAAAAGATACATTCACGAAGAGTAGGGCGCCATTCCGACTGAGGCGCCTACTTTCTTATCTGTTTAGTGAACGTTTATAAAGATAAGAATCGGTTCTATTTCAGTAAAAACAAGATACCTACCCAAAGAATCTTAACAAAGTAATAACTCCGTTTTTGTTTCAGGAGAAATCACAACCGTATAACGAATCGATCTCCATCTGTATAGATGCCATGTTTTAAAACTAAATTTTAACGAAAAAATTAACGTTTAAAAGCGGGATTATAAAGGTGTTCACGGCTGTTTACGAAATTTAAAGTACTTATTAAAGCTGTAAATACTCGGTTGTTCATTTATAAATATTATCCAATGTGATACCTAAGAGTTTAATGAATATAGAGATACGATTAGATAATCTAGTTATTTACACACCTAGATAATGCCTATAATAACATTGTATCATACTCATTAATCTCTAATTTTTACACCCAGATAAAAGAATGAATAGCTTAATAATTTCCAGCCTTATCTAATAATCTCCAAGTATACTCAGACACCGCTATATTTATTTATATCCAGATATATACATGTATACATACCTGTTATAGGATAGGATAGGATAGGATACAATCTAGCGTGATACTTTTTCTTAAGATTAACTTGAATACGGAAAGTATCGAACACGCTTGTAGGCATATATCCAAATTAACAATTCTTGTCTTAACTTCGTTCATTTTTCCTAAATATTAACGTAGACAAGTGTCCGTGTCACAAATTACCTGCGATAACCCATTGTCATCGCTTCTTGTACATTCAATCATTGTTCTTTCTTTCGATGATCTCGAAGGAATTCCTAATTGAAGATATTGTCGTTTTTTGTTTTATAATAACAATGGTTCTGATTTTCTCCGGTGTTTGTTTCCGTGAAGAATAAGTTCTCGATGTTGTCGGATTAGTGATGAGCACGTGCTGTGCATCAATATAAATCAGAGAGAAACGTATAATAATGTTTAAATTATGGAAATTTCGTTCCCGATTTTTGGATGCGGAACAGAACCCGTAAGGATAAAAGTATATAAAACAGACAATGAAGTGTCGAATAATGCGATTGTGTATTTTGTTTCCCGGATTCAGTGCAGGAGGTGAAAAGAAATCTACGTGATTGGAAAAAATGGAAATTATATTGCTACAGTATTATAAAATTAAAAAAAAAATACGCCTACTAAAGCAGTTCCATGTAATTAATCTGCAGTTAAGATCTACTTTTTATTATCTATCTCAACAGCCAAACAAACAACCATATACTTATGTACATATGTCTAAGGAAACGAATTTGATTACAATTATTTAGCTTATTGTACTCAAATCCTGTGTTTAGATTGAGCAGTACAGGGTGTCCCATTTTGGGCACTTTGTCAGGGTATCTCAGTTATTAATAACGATAGAGAGTTGCGGTTTTCGTGATAGTGTCCTACTTTTTTGTGAAACAAAAGATGCCGCCAACAGAATTTTGCTAGCCCCCTTAGTTTTTGAGATATAGGGTGAAATTAAAAACTTTCAATTCACAAACATTGCTCGTATCTCAGTTGCTATGGAAGTTAGTGAAAAAGTAAAAATGGAATATTATCCAGTTTTTTACGAAGAATCGAGTGGCATAGTTAGTTTTATTCTAAGTGTAATAATTTTCAAGTTATGGACCATACTTATGATTATTTAAATGGAACACCCTGTATATTATTTTTTATTTCGATTGAGCATAATTCGGGGATGTCAAAAATATATAGTTGTATATATTTATTTACACAAACAAGTTAGAATTTGATATTTTAAAAATTCAACACACGTGCGTTTGTGAACAGTAGGCCATGGCCCAGTTACTAAGCAAACAAGCGAATGTTCAAACTTTGACAGATTTCTTGTTGCGAATTACTCTTGTTACGTAGGTGTTTTTATCGTAGTATTCTTTGTTTGTTTATCCACAATGGCCGTTTATGAAAACTATGAAAAATACGATATGCTTAAATGTTTTATACAATGCGACGAAAATACTGTAATAGCTAACAATTAATTGATTAAATTCGATTTTGGAAATGACTTCGTTTTGACGAATGCAGTTCTGGCATATTTTAGGCATTCTTTTAATTGCATTTAAAATACTGATGGGCTTTCTATTTAGTGCTTGATAAGCCAAAGCAATTGCCTCACGAAGTTCCGCTACGGAATTATGGCGTACCTTATACACTTCATTTTTCATGAAACCCCACAAAAACAAATCTAATATGGAAAGATCGGGAGATCGTGGAGGCCATCTCACAGGTCCGTTCGTACCTATCCATCTTTGGGGAAAGTTTGTTTCAAGAAATGGCCTTAATTCGCCAGCATTGTGGCTGGGCGCTCCGTCTTGTTGGAGATTAATTGAATTGTAATGGGCCAATGGAACATTTTCCAGCAATTCGGGTATAACTTCCTCAAGAATCTCTAGATACCTACGTGCTGTGAGCCCCCCTTCATACATTCTATAGACTATGCGTCCACCTTAAATAAAACATGATACACCAACACCGAAGCGACCTTGTTGTGCCCTTTCAAATATTAAGTGATGATTTTCTACTGACCAGTGCCTCGTATTGTGACGATTAAAAATTCCAGCACTTGAAAAATAACATTCGTCAGACCAGATGACGAACCTTCCAAAAGATTAATTGTTTCGGATTTGTTGCAGATATCACTCAGAGAACGCTACTCGGCGGTCGGCATCTCCGGGGTGCAAATGTTGAACTACTTTAAATTTATATGGATGATATTTAAATTTTCTTAAAATTCTTTGCGCGTCAGATTTTGTTACACCAACCTCTTCTTCAATTTTTCTACAAGAAGTCGAATTCCTGGCTTCTGCGCAAGATAACACAACTATTGCTTTATTTTCCTTGCCTTGTTTGATATATGTTTTGGGACGCGGCTGTATAAAACAACCATGTTGAACTAAATTATTTTTCAAACGAGCGAAAATGTCTGGAAAAGGCTGCCTTCTTTCAGGATATCTAATATAAACGAAAACGATCCTTAAATATGAGAATCAGAAATTACGCTAATGCTAGCGTTTTAAATACTTTACCTAATGAAGTATAACTCCGAAGCTTCTTGGGGATTTTCGTCGCATTGTATAAAACATTTAAGCATATCGTATTTTTCATAGTTTTCATAAATTGCCATTGTGGATAAACAAGCAAAGAGTACTACGATAAAAACACCAACGTAACAAGAGTAATTCGCAACAAGAAATCTGTCAAAGTTTGAACATTCGCTTGTTTGCTTAGTAACTCGGCAATGGCCTACTGTTCACAAACGCACGTGTGTTGAATATTTAAAAATATCAAATTCTTAATTTGTTTGTGTAAATAAATATACACAACTATATATTTTTGACATCCCCAAATTATGCTTAATCGAAATGAAAAATAATATACAGGGTGTTCCATTTAAATAATCATAAGTATGGTCCATAACTTGAAAATTATTACACTTAGAATAAAACTAACTACGCCACTCGATTCTTCGTAAAAAACTGGATAATATTCCATTTTTACTTTTTTACTAACTTCCATAGCAACTGAGATACGAGAGATGTTTGTGAATTGAAAGTTTTCAATTTCACCCTATATCTCAAAAACTAAGGGGGTTAGCAAAATTCTGTTGGCGGCATCTTTTGTTTCGCAAAAAAGTAGGAAACTATCACGAAAACCGCAACTCTCTATCGTTATTAATAACTGAGATACCCTGACAAAGTGTCCAAAATGGGACACCCTGTACAGTATTTATTTCTATTTTGTTGTTCAGAAGTAGGGGTTGGGTTTGAAATTCTAGATGGGGGCTATCGGCTTTTCGTTCTGTAAAAATGAAAAATCCTATTCTGTTTTGAACTAATTGTGTTCAAAATACATATACCTACTGCTATTGGGTCAAAGAGAAAGCTACGATAACATTCCTAGTAGTTTTGTTGGAATATCTTCAGTAATAGAATTTGTCATTGATGAAGTAATTTTGTACCCAAATAACATCAATTTGCTTGTATGAGATACTATCTATCGGTCTTTTCATCTAACCTAGATGATACATCAACTCACCATACATAATTTTCCGTAAAAGCTACAAGGCAATCAAGGTTTAAACTCTTTCGCATACTTAAAATTTCAGAGAATCAAAATATGGAATCTCTTTCGACAGACACCTACAGGACCTTTCCAATCTGTCCGCTCAAGAGAGGTGTCCTAATAAGAGAATAGAGGAATATAAAAAATAAATCTAATTTCTGTAAACCAGAAAAAAAATTTAAAGGAATTGAATTATACATAAATATGTAATTCCTTGTTACTTATCTAATGCAACATTGTAAAATAATTTAACAGGGTTTCCACGATTCAGCTAATAGTGATAGAGAAGCATTATCAATTGGCGTAAATTTATCTTCTATAGACATGATTTCTTGATTTCCAACAATAAACCCAGCCTTTTGAAAACAGTTTTGAGTCGTTTGTTGTGATAGTTTGTCCCAAGCGTTCCTTATAAAGTAAATAGCATCTAAAATGTTAATTGATTTGCAAAGTTCATGAGCTGAATTTGAACAATCAATTTTTGCTAAAATAGTTTTAACGACACTAGTCCTATAGTGCACCTTAATATTTTTTATTATACCCTGTTCAAGGGGTTGACATACAGATGTGCAATTAGGGGGAAAATACCAATTTAATGTTATTTAGTTCAAAGTTTCTTAGATACGAACAGGCATTTGTAAATAAAAGGTCCACAGTAACGAATCTTGTAACTTTTGCTCAATTTTGGGACCCGTACTCTTCCTAATGTTCGTTAATGATCTTCCCCATATTTTGAACTGTGAAGTGCTTACGTTTGCTGACGATGTTAATCTGTTTTCCTCTGTAGATTCGGCCAGAGACTGTGATGTCCTTCAAGATAGTATTACTAGTTTGGTCGGTTGGTGCGGGACGAATGGCCTTACCCTCAATGTGTCCAAGTGCAGAATACTTTCATACACACGTAGATCCATGCCTATCCATTTCAATTATACTATTGATTCTGTTCTGCTAACTCGATGTACGAGTATAAGAGATCTGGGTATTGAGTTTGACAGTATGTTTTCTTTCAGTGATCATATTCGTAGTATTGTTACTGCAGCTAACAAGATGTTGGGCTTTATTTGTCGAAATACTAAGCAGTTTTCCAGTGTATCTACCTTCACACTTCCTTTCGATAGGCTTGTGCGCTCTAGGTTGGAATATGGTGCTTTAATCTGAAATCCACTTCACAGCGTCTATGCTGAGTTAATTGAGGGTGTCCATAGAAAAATTTTTAAGTTTCTCTGGTATCGGGTATTTAATGTTTACCCTTGTCAGGGTTCTGACCACTCTATCCTCTTGGAAACTTTTGATAGAACACTATTAGCAACTAGGCGTGAGAATATTACTCTGGCTTTTCTGTATAGGGTGTTGCATGATGATGACTGCAGATACGTACTTCATAGCTTGAATTTGAATATACCAAGGCTAAATACACGTAATGTTTGTAGGTTCTATAGTCGGGTACCTCACACTAACATGCTTGTTAAATCTCATGTACATTTTATGACCAGACTTTATAATGATATCTGCACCAGATGTGATATATTCGTTTGTTCTTTGAGAAATCTCTTGGAAAGCAATAAACATAGATAGATTGCTTTTTGTTGGTAGGCCTCACTATTCTGTTATCTACTATGTTACAATTAAGATATAGTTGTTTTTTGATCATCATTATTTACTGATTACCTGTTATTTACTTTAGATTTAGTTTTGCTGTTTTGTTGTTTTTTTTCTTAGTCCTGTAATTGGTTCTGTACTATTGGGCTAAGTATATATAATTATTATTATTATAAACAATAGCAAATCGTGTCTCTTTTGTCTTTGCATTTTCCTGTCTAGTTACTTCAACCATTCCCTCATTATAGTGCCAGTGATACACGCCTTGCTGTTGACCTTCCAAGTAACCGGCAACTCAGTCACTTTCATATTTTTGAACGCTCCAGGTTTAGCCGCATGACCTATAACCAACAACTTTTCTTTGTCACCAACCATGTTAACACAGTGCATGATGGTGACTCTTTCTTTTGAAAATTTGGCGCCAACGTATTTTTCCTGGTTTAAATGTAAAGTCTCGTCAGGAAGAGCACGAAAAAATGCCCTGGTTTCGTCGGCATTGAATACATCCCTCGGTGAATAATTTTTCAAAATTGACGGTAATTTATTTAAAAATGTTGTTACATCTTCCACCTTAACACTAGTTGTCTCACCAGAAATAGGTTTCAATATTATGGCGCTTTCGAAACTTATCTAACCATCCTTAAGATGCGTTAAAACCAGTATAGTCTACACTCTCAGCAATTTCTTTTGCTTTACTCTGCACTTTGGGCCCTTTAAATTTGAGAACATTAAAATAAAACTTACTTTAGTATCCCCAATTTATACCTGGCAGAGGAAGTCCTTTATTTCTTGCTTTGATAAACCACTCGTAGCACATTTTGCCTACATCTGCATCCCCTTTCTTAATAAAGCATCGTTTCTCATTAACATTAACATTGGATTGCCACATTTTCCATATATTGTCTCTATTTTTTGATGATATTCGCCGTCTGTGTTTTACTGGTTGTGAATTCTTTGTCCGTTCAAAAGAATATGATTTATTTGTAAATTCCATAAGCCGAATTCGGGGCTATTACAAATTGTCCGTATAAAGAATATGTCCGGTTAAGGGAGGTGTCCGTTAAGGGAGATTTAACTTTATACCTATCTATTTTTATCGAGATTCTATTTCGCTAACGTTTTATGCAATGTTTGACGATCCAATTGGTGCTATAATTTTAGGAGACGGCGACCATCCTCACTGTCTTTCTAGAACTTGTGATTGCAAATGGTGGTGTGCATTTTGACAATCACCTAAATATAGGATGAAAGTCGTTCTACACTTGGTAAGTAGGTTGCAGACGGTTTTCTTGTATTTCTCCTCAAATGTAGATGATTTCTTTTTTCAAAAGGGCTTTTATTACAGCACTTTTCGCAAGTCTATCATTACTCATTCGGCACTGGTTATTAAATTCTTAAAATCTTCTTCTTCTTAAAAGTCAAAAAATTTATTTTATCCTAAGTATTCCAGTATTTTTAATGAATTTAAGCTGCAAATTTGCCGGAATTATATTAAAAATACTGAAACACAAAGCATTGGTCTACTTGTCAAGACCATCAACAGAACTATTTGCACATGGCTGTCCAGAGAGATTTCAATATTTCCGGAAGAAGTTACGCCACTGGTTTTTCAGATAATTGAGGAGTATCATCTGGCCTTGAAGGATTATTCGACCTTGCATTCTCTTATGCGCTTCTTAATTCTGCTGTCCCCACTGCATAGAATTTATCACGAAACTAACGTAAGAATAACGTCCGATTAAAAAAAAACCTTTACTTAGATTAGATGAGATTAGATTAGGGGTGGCCCTACCGCCGCGACCTTCCGGGTCTATTGTGATCCCCAGTAATCCTAGAAGGCGCCCTCTAACTTTGCCCTCTTTATGAGGCTTAACGTCCTTGAGAGCGGCTCCTGTGTGTAGCTTAGTGCTGTGGGATACTCTGTGCCCAAAATAAGAAACCTTGTCCCTGCCAGGCCTTCGCATTGGCACAGCACATGGACTGGGGTTTCCTCCTCCTCCTTGCAGAATCTGCACAAGGCATTTTCTGCCAGGCCTATGTTGTACATATGCCTATTCAGTCTTCAGTGACCTGTCAAAAGGCCTACTAACATTTTGACGGTTTTCCTGTCTTTATCTAGTAGGTCTCTAGTGAATTCAGGCTTCTGTTCTTTTAAGAACTCCTTTGCACAGGTGATTTCCGCCACCAATCCCTGGACTTACTGTGAATCCATTCGTTGATGGATTTTCTAATTTGTGATTTGGTGGTGCCGAAGGATAGGGCGGGCCCGACGAATTGCCTCGACGAGCCTTGTCTGGCCAGGTCGTCTGCCGCCTCATTACCCTTCACACCCTCGTGGCTGGGAACCCAGGCCAAGGTTAGTTTCCTTTGGGAACCCACCTCGTTTAGGGCGTTAACGCAGTCCCAAACCAGTTTGGAGTCAACACTTGCTGAACTGATCGCTTTAAGTGTTGCTTGGCTGTCCGAGAAGATGGCGACGCTTTTACCGACCTCGGTCCATCTTTCCACTTCTCTGACGCAATGGTGGATTGCTGCTACCTCAGCTTGAAAGACCGTTGTGTCTTTGCTGAAGCTTATCGAAAGAGCCTTCCTGGGCTTTCCTCCATATATATCGGCTCCTACCCCCTGTTCGGTTTTGGAACCGTCTGTATACCAGTTCGAGTCCGCTCTTATCGGAAAGCCTTTCTCCCAGTCGTTCTTGTCTGGTATTACAACCTGATATTTCCTATCAAGGTTGAATTTCTGAACCATGGAGTCACTTGGCGCCCCCGTAAGGGGTACCTCCTTGAGTTCATTCAACAGTTTTTGGTATTCAGCACCGTGCGATTTGCTTATCTCCGCTTGTTTATATGGCAACCTATATGCTGCGGACCTCGCAGCTCCTTGGACGTAGATATGTAGCGGTGGCAGGTTTAGGATAACCTCCAACGCCGCAGTGGGGGCCGACCTCATTGCGCCGGTGGTGCAGAGGCAGGCTAGTCTCTGAACCCCACCCAGCGCTCTGGCCGCCCCCATCTGCTGCGCCTTTGGCCACCATACTACTGCTCCGTAGGTTATCATGGGTCGAACTACCCTTGTGTATACAGAGTCATTTTGGGGCTAAGGCCCCAATTCCTCCCGCAAAGCCTCCTGCATCTTCCTAGGGCAATGGTAGCCTTGCTGGTTGTTTTTTGGATGTGTGTGTTCCATGTAAGTCTTTGATCGAACCATACCCCAAAGTATTTCGCCTCTTTGACATATGGAACCCTTTCACCTCCTAGCACTAATGGTTGTAAGCCTTTTAGTGTTCTTTTCCTAGTGAAGGTGATAACTTGTGTCTTTTGAGCGTTGACTGATAGCCGCTCTTGTCTACACCAGTTATCCACCACATTAATTGCGGTTTGCATCCGTTCCACCAAGACCTCGGGGAACCGACCTCTAACAACTATTGTGAGGTCGTCTGCGTAGCCTAGGCAATGAAAGCCCTTGCTGTTCAGATTGCGGATAAGGACACCACCCTACTTAGATATTTTCCTAGACTAGCCCATGCATACAAAATACCACTCGTGTACTTCGTGCTAGATGCTACAATTTATCAAAGAATTATGCTTCTACATTCAGTAGGATTTCTATACCATTATCTCAGTCAGTTCGTTGGTGGCTGCCCCCTAACCATATTTATCTTGTTATTTATTTTCGATTGTTTTGATCAATGATAAAACCTCATGGATCACTGGTAGTCTTCATGAGAAAGTACGCCAAATTTGTATCCAAACGAGCAATTGAGCTATAGTTATTTCCAAAACTCTTGAAGGGTAAAGCACGCTTCTCAAATAACTTCTACAATGACAGAAGCAATATAAAACTTGCATCAAATAGAATTTGACTCTGAAGATCTGGAGAATAAGCACTAGCATCTTTTCAAATCATAGATAATATCCTCCTCGATTTGTGTCAACATTTCAGGCAGTTTACGAAACTGGTCTACAGAACCATTTTTTTCCCCCACATATGTATGAAGCTTTCTGTGAAGTTATCACCTGTAAATTGGTAGCCGTTTCTTTCAACAAACGTTGTTGCTCTTGATAAATCCTGTTGTTTGCTCGAATCAATGCAACACTCAATTTTTGACAATTAATCATTATTGGCAGCAATCTGTATCCTCAACTACCATCAATTCTTCAAGTTGTACAGTCACACCTTTGTTCAGGCAACTTGGAACTTTCTTATCATAAATATCTCAAAAATAAACACCATCAGAATAAAAAGAAAATAACATTAAACGAAAACAAGTAAACGTTACCCTCAAACCTTACCTAATTAGCACCTACATTCACTTTACGTATTTCCCTTAATGTCAGTATCATAATCGTTCACACCGACGTTGGTAAACGTACGAACTACTCCCAATTCTGCCTTCCATTCATGATTACCTGAGCCACAATTACTACATAAATTTCAACCACGCAACCTTTAATTAACAGATTAATCTACGAAATCATTAACGGTCACCGTTGTTGTTGATTCAATAAAACGACCTCCAAAGGGATAGGAAAGAAATAAAAACGAAGACGAAGGAGAGGAGCCAATAAAACGAAGAAATAAAAACGAAACAATAAAGGAGCAAACGAATCCAATCCAAAATAAAAGCGAAATAAAAAGAAGGTATAACGTTGAGGCTGTCCGCAACTATACGTAAGAGGATAAGTACAGCTTGTACTAGAGATAATGTCTCTCCGCATTAAAACAGAAAACGACTAAAATTAAGGAGTATACCGCCAAATGCGAGTCTAGGATATTGATTCATTCACACCAACTGCGGTCGATAAATTTAAAAATGATTAAATTAAATTTTATGCAGTTCGTCTAGTGAAAGGGACATTATTTTAGCGATGAGCTTTACAAGAAAAAGAGCAGCAGTTGAGAAAAGAAACAGAGTAAAAACCAACAAGCCATCGAAATGGGGACTGGATGGAAGTAAGCAAGGGACCCGTGATGCGGTGGAACTGTACCTGCCGCGCGTGTGGGATGGCAGAGCATCTCCATCTAGAGTCATTAATATTACCACTTGTCTGCACAATTAAAATATATAATCGTATTCGGACAATTTATATTATTGATCGGCGATTAACGGCCAATGTTGATCATTTATCTTGTACAGTTTTGTGTGTGTATTGGCTGTCCCACTTCATCGTTGCTGCTATTCCTTCTTTCATTATTTCGCTTTATTCTATTTTGATCTGTTTACCATAGCATTGTGTGTATCGGCCACGATTACCGAACTGAATGAAACAGTGTTCTGCGATGAATATTTACATAAATATCTCTCAGGTATACGCACATTCATACCTGCATGCAATATTAAAAAGTTGAAAGTATTCGTGGACGATATTCTGGACGGAACTTTATTTGTGACAGTTCAGTATGTTTGTCATTTTCAATATCGGGTCTGAATATGAATAGGTTGTGGAAATGCTTGCATTCAGAATTAAGCGAGTAGAGAGGATACTTGTTTTCGTAGGAGAATAATGGATCATAAAAGAAAACAATGAAATACCGTATTACCTAGAATTTGGACAATACGTCTTGTTGGAATTTTTAATACTTCGTACCAGATTGACGCTAAAATTAAAATTAAAACATTCTGCCAAGTGATTTGCAAACGAGCTAAAAGCTTTAGAAGCATTTAGTGCATACATCAGGCATCTCAGTGTATCTAAGAATTTCTTGATGATTGTTGCACAAAATCAGTTGATTGAAATAATGAAATTGCTGAAGAGACTTCATTACTCCATCATTGTCCACCCAGTAAAACATTAACTCACTTTCACTCACTAAGACACCAAACACTTTGATGTGTTCCATAACGTCCTTTCTGGACATTGTGCCTACGTTTTGCTTCAGTTACACCAGGAGCAATATCTTCGCCAGAAAATGATGTTCGCAAACATTCGGCTGTTAAGGCTACTGCTCGATGAACCAGCTTTCAAAAGGAATAGCAATTCTATCTGGTGATGGCTCTATAGCACTTACTATGATGTCATTAGAGCATCTGAAGGTGCTCTTTCTATTATTTCCGTTGCAATAATGTTTTCTATGAAGATTGAGGAAATTGATGTCTCATTTGCTAAATTTCTTTATTCCACGAAGCACACCAGGAACCGTCATCGGGGAAAAGACGTCCAAGAGTTGCAGTGAGGTGCTGGGACTACCAGAGTTGTGTGATTGGTCTTGACGAGTCTAATTAACTTTGTAATTTTCTAAGAACAATTGACCAAATTTGATAACTAATCTGAAACGTCTAAACCAATCCACAGAAATCCCTGACAGGATAATGTTGTTCTAAAAGGAGCTGCATCCACTAATTACATCCTCATGTAAATGCGAAAAAATATAATGGAATTCAGAATGGTGGTGCCCCTACATCTTCACCCTTACATGAGCTTCATTTAAAGAAAGCTAACCAAAAACATATTATGAAAAAATGTGAAGGAGATAATTCTGAAAGGTCGAAGCCAGAGTTCAAAACTGCTAAATAGAAGCTGACACAGCCAAGAACCTTCAGAAACTCCTTAATGAATGATGTCCCAGCAATATGGAAATCAACCGCAAAAGCATGAGTGACAAAGCAGCTATTTTAAGATTGCCCTCTAAAATATTTTTGTCCTGCTTGGCAACTGTACTGCAAAACTAAAAATATAAACTGACACAGCCAAGAACCTTCAGAAACTCCTTAATGAATGATGTCCCAGCAATATGGAAATCAACCGCAAAAGCATGAGTGACAAAGCAGCTAATTTAACATTGCCCTCTAAAATATTTTTGTCCTGCTTGGCAACTGTACTGCAAAACTAAAAATATTGATTTAACCTTAACCTTAAGGTTTAACCTGGTCTGCAACAATGATCACATAGCAAGTAGACGTCAAGAATTGTTGTATGGGAATTATAGGTCCTAATGTGCTCCATGAAAAGATTGCCCACACCCCATAATAGCTGTGCCACCGGCTTGGGCTGGGCGAGCTCATTGATATAGTTGAAAGGTGGTTGTCATGTAATTGCCCTTCGGTGTCTGTAGATTAGTTGCAATAAGTTTTTTCCTCTGGATTACTTCCCAAACAATAAGGCAAGAGGGGGAAAAGGAATTGAGCAAATTGTTATTTTTTCTCAATTATTTCATTAATTATGTGGTAGGAGGCTGACATTTTGGAACAATTTTGGGCTAAAAATGATTTTTCTTAATTCTATCGAGATTTTTTGGATATTACTTTTCCAAAATCTAGGTAAATGTAGGACAAATCTAGAATAATACGAAATAAGTTTAGAACTGGAGAGAGGAGAACTTTTGCCCAAACAATAGCTTTTACAACGACAGAAGCAAGTCGCTACCTGAATTTTGGAAAAAAAGTGATATCAAAAAGGGAGTAGGAAATATAAATTAATTATGGAAAGAAGTTATCAGTAAAAATATGAAAGACGCGTGGAAAAAAAATTATTCAACCGTGCAAATGAGACTTATGTGACCATAGAAAATGAACTACAAAACTACAAAACAGTTTTTGCAAAATAATATGAAAAAATTGTAAAAAAGAGTAACAGAAAGATTTTCACTTGAATATTATGTTTATTCTTGATTCTATAAAGTTTTTATCTAAGTAGTGGCTATATCCAAAACTCAAAATCCTTTCTAGAATCACTGTTGGCTACCGGAGACAAATTTTTTAATAATTTGTTTATGGATTGTATGGCAACTGTTTCAGACTTTTCTGTGATTTCGCTATTTTTTTAATCGACTTTTTCGCATTGGTTCTAGATTGTTCTAAGTTTGCTGTGCCTACTCATAACTTTGTTTTTCTGTCATTATATGTAGCTTTGCGTAGGTAGTATAATACTAATAAAACTTTGAAGCCCAAAACTAACAAACCTGCAATTGTACAAAGCTGTCAAAATTTGAACTTTACGAAAGCATGGACCACGGAAGTCGAAAGAGGATAATAATTTAATTTATTTCATGGTGAAAAGAAAAAAAAAATAACCAATTTGGAACTAATTTCAAAATGATCAATGGCATACTAGAATCAAGAGGCAGTGGAGCAAGGTGTCATTTCTTCACAATTATTTTATTAACTATGGAAGGAAGGTCAACTTTTGGAACAACCTTGGCCTACAATATTTCTTCCAATTTATCACCATTTCTGGCATATTACTTTGTCAAAACCAAGATAATTGTAGGACAAATCTCGAATAATATGGAACAAGTTTCAAACTGTTGGATTTATTGAATTTCTGAAACGGTGTAATTTTTTGCACCTATTGGTCTATTGTGTTCTCTTATATAGGCTGTAAGCAGTTAGGAATTTCCCCACTTGTAGCTCCTCATGCATTCTAAGAGGTTCTTCTTTGTCAAGGTGGTTAATACGAATTTGGAAGACAGTAACGGAGTAGTGGTAACTAATATAGTGTTAGCGTTAACACTATATTAGTTAATACGAATTTCCGTAATTGCAATGCAGTTTGAGGTCACAATACCTTCTAAGAAAACCTATGAGGGCACGTAAGCTATTTCTGTTTAGTTCTAGCATGGCAACTGCTCGTTAATTGCTTATTGAAATTTCCAATGCATACCTTGAAATGTTTCAAGCCAAGAAGATTATCCCAGAGTGATGCTCTGAACATGATTGATGAACCGTGCTTTACTTTCCTTCCAATACGAGAACATGTTCTTAAAATAACAGAAATTTTGTCGTTACCTGAATTTTGGAAGAAATGTGATACCAACAAAGAGTAAATTGATTCAAACTAAAAGTAGTAAGCATTCTTACCTAGTCAAATGCTCTAAGTAACTGCAGGAATAAACCTACACACAATACCGTTCCTAATCGGCACTCTGTGGAAAATAAAATTTTCCTCACCAACCCCCACGCATTGCTAGGGGGTAGCATGGTAGCACGAATTTGGTTTTGCAAGTGAGGTCACTCAATACTCAACGCTGCATGCTCTATTGGATTAATGCCAGATAAATTTGGAGGCTAAGACATGACGTGGCAGTCACTGGAATCATTTCATGACGATTCGACTCTTATAAGATGGTGCACCATTCGCAGCAAGAACTATTGTTGTCATGAATGGGTGAAACCTGGTCTGCAACGATGCTCACTCACTCAGGGATTGTTGTATGGGGATGATAGGTCCTAATGTGTGCCATGAAAACATTGCCCACGCCCCATAATACCCACGCCACTGGCTTGGGCTGGGCCAAGTTAGTTGAAGGGTGGTTATAATGTAATGGCTCTTCGATGTAATCTGAAATGTCTAAACCAATCCACAGAAATCTCCGACAAGTAAATATTGCTCCAAAAGGAGCTTCATCCACTAATTTTATCCTCATGTAAATGCGAAAAGGTATAATGAAATTTAACATGTAGGTGCCCCTACATCTTCACCCCTACATGATCTTCATTTAGAGAAACCTAACCAAAAATATATTATAAAAGATTGTGGAGGAGATAATTCTGAAATGTCGAAGCCAGAGTTCAAAACTGCTAAAGAGAGGCTGATACATCCAACAACCTTCAGAAATTCCTTAATGAATCATCTCCCAGCAATATGGAAATCAAGGGCAAAAGCATGGTTGACAAAAGCAGCTATCTTAAGATTGCACTCTAAAATATTTTTGTCCTGCTTGTCAACTGTACTACAAAACTAAAAATATTGGTTGCTGCTCCTTCACAATGTCCCTGGCTATCAATTTAATTCTGAAGAATTAAATGAAAATGTCAACATGCTTTACTTTCCTTCCAATACGAAATCATTAATTTAATCCATGGACCAAGGGCTGAAGCTGGCCTGCAACGATGGTCACATAGTACGCAGACGTCAAGGATTGTGGTTTGTAAATTATAGCTCCTAATGTGCTCCATGAAATCATTGCCCACACCCCATAATAGCCGTGCTACTGGCTTGGGCTGGGCGAGCCCACTGATATAGTCGGAGGGTGGTTATCATGTAATGGCCCTTCGGTGTCTGTAGATTAGATGCAATAAGTTTTTTGCTCTGGAATATTTCCAAGGCAAGAGAGAAATGAATATCAATTGCCTGGAAGTGGGAAAAGGAATTGAACAAATTGTTATTTGTTCTCAATTATTTCATTAATAATAATAATAATAATAATAATAATAATAATAATAATAATAATAATAATAATAATAATAATAATAATAATAATCCTTGGCATACAAAAGAACATATATCTCCAAATGCAAAAATCCATCCTCCTCGATACATGCGCTATACTTCGCCGAATAATGGGGATTACCTAAGGTTGCAAACCCAGTCATCTTGCTACGGCCGATGACTGACACTCACCCAGACATTAAAACCAAAAGTCTGTGAAAACGGAAAATAATAATAATAATAATAATAATAATAATAATAATAATAATAATAATAATAATAATAATAATAATAATAATAATAATAATAATAATAATTCATGCCTTAGCATCCCCCAACAGCTTGCGCCAATTATGTCGTAGGAGGCTGAATTTTTGGAACAATTTTGGACTAAAAATGATTCCTCTTAATTCTATCGAGATTTTTTGGATATTACTTTGCCAGAATCTAGATAAATGTAGGACAAATCTAGAATAATACAGAACTAGTTTAGAACTGTTTAATGTCTCTTATATAGGCTGTAAAGAGCTAGAGTTTTCTTGAGCTTATAGCTGCCCATCCAGTCTAAGAGCTTTAATAGTAATAATCTCAGAGAGGATATTTCTCCATCGTCTATGACTTATTTGCTGTGGTGATTGACTCACGTCTGATGCATAACCTGCAGTCATTTTTCTGTTTCAGACCTACCTAGCTTTGCCATGTGTTTCCCAAGGTGACAATGCTCTGCAAGAAAATCTCAGGACATTGCTTGTCGACATTTCCAAGAAATACCATGGAATGTCTCAAACAGAGCAGATTCGTTTTGATGCTCTGAGTCGCTCTTTCCTATCTTTGGGTTCCTTTTAGTAGGTGCTCATTCCTATGCCACAGAATGGCTATGGTGCAACAAATGAAGTTGTAGTGGCTCTCTTTGCCAATAGGTTAGCTTTCTTGTTGCTTCTAGTAGTTAGTTAGTCTTTCAAGGCATTCCCAAACTAATTTTAAGCTGATGGTGTTAGAGTTCAGCGCCATTATCGCATTTTGTCTTTATTTTTTTTACTAATATTGTTAGCATAACACTATGATTACAAAGAACAATATAGTTTTGACAATAAATCCCACATATTAGCCCTGTTTCAAAACACAACCCGGTGGTGACTCATCTAACGAGCAGTATACCTACTACAAATCCTGCCCGGAATTCGAAAGAATTAATATATTCAAATATCTTCCCATAAAGTACACCGTACAGTATATAGGTACCAAATATACTCTGAAGAAAGTCGACTGTGATAGATAGTAATCAGTTATTGTTGTTTTCGGAGTACGTTTAACAGTTGGTGGAATAGTAATAAACCTAGTAAGGTCGTAGCAAGCAGGGGGGCCACAACTACCCCGCGCAGAACGCACCACTCGCAGAGTAATTTATGGCGTTTTCTTTCCGACTACCTTATTGTTTGACTAACTATAACCTTTGTCACTTTTATCTAGAGATGTATCTCTGTTTATCTTTTTTGTAAATTTTGTGTTTAAGATATTTACCATAATATGTATACTTCATCTCTCTCCCTTAGCTATTATTACCGTTGTTGTTGCTATACATATAATAATAATTCTAGTTCTTCTTTCTAGTTATATAGATATATCGTTCCGTCTCCGTTTAGCTTTATTCTACACTTTCTCACTCATTTGTGTATTATTCCGTTAAAGTTTTTATTTATATTGTTGGTTCTCTATTCCTGTTCTTTTTTTTTGTTGGTTTTGGTTCTTTTTTGTTAACGCAAAGAAACCTGAGTCCGACTATGACATTCTTGATTTATACTTGATATTTTAATGGAAATGTAAATGCTGCGCACACTTGATTTATGCTCAATGAGGCGGTAATATATTTAGTGGAGAGATGGAGTCGTCTTATAAATTATATTTAGTCCGTATGGGAAGTTAAATTGTGTAATATGGTTTTTGTGTTCTTCATTCTTTCTATTTTGACAATTCCGCATGCGTTCGTTGGGTCTTCAGTTTACATATTCATTTATCCGAACAACGTAAATCCCGAGACAGCTGGATAACATTTCTTATTATACACAATGGCTTTAACGTGATAATATCGCTGGAATTGGGAGGAAAAAAAACGTTAACGTAATCGCATTCCTTCAAGATTTATATAAAATAATTAGCATTTTTGCAAATTAGGATCAATTATTTATGTCGGTTACATAAGTAGGAAGTATGGGCGTGTTAGTATTACGTAGTATAAAGTAGTGGCTTCTGGCATGGGTAGAATCCTCACAAGAAATCTTTTCACAATTCTGGTCACCTGTCGTGATTAGTTGCTTCTTAATTGCGCTAAAGTTAAACAACAAGCTCTATGGTCGTTATGAAATACAACCATTAAAAGTTCTTATAACATTTCTTGACTAAAAATATTTGACAGTTTAGGTTATGTCACTTTTGACAGTTTTGGGATGACATTTTTGTAAGCAGTAGCTGGCCAAATTTTTAAGGACAGTACTCTAGTGTGTAGTCTAGTTTCATTTTTTAGTTTAACCTGGTTTACTACTAATATCTTGTTCTAGAGCTTGTAAGTAGTTCTTATTCGTTCCTGCTATGTGATTCTAAGGAATGTGCAGAGCGAAATAATAATGCCTTTATTGGTGCATATTTTCCTGCGGATGTGTCTGAAGCCTTGCTCATACTAAATAAAACAATTTTTTGTTTATCAAATTGAGATTCAGTTCTACAATTTAGCACAAGTAATTCAATAAGAAACATTACTCTAGTCTCACTAGAACTACATACACTTTCTACCAACCCACAGTCAACTAGGGCGTTTCCTGATTTATGTAACAAACAGAGCAGATTGCGGACGTTGTCATTTATCAAACAACAATAAACATAACAATTATAACAACAACAATAAAAAAATAAAAAAAACTTGTGCCGAAAAAAGGATTTAAACTAGAAAACTGTGTACATGAAAAAATATGCATTTAATTTTTGGGAAGGTTGAATGTATGCTAAAACGTTTTTTGAGTATATTTCATTTCATTTTTTATATTTTTTACTCTGGTCTCTCTCAATTTTTGTTGCGTATGCCGTTAGGTTGACAGCTGTCAAACACTTTTTTGGGGTAGTTGACTTACGATAGGTTTTCAGTTGTGAAAATGTTCACTTCATTCGTATTAGAGATTCTAACAAATAGCTAACCTTGATGTCGTCTTCTTGTCATTCATCATTTGCCATCTCAAATCAAAGATAATTTACTTAGATTATACCCGACAGCTCGCAAAATTCTCAAAGTTGCCAACTCTCGTTTCGTTGTCATTCTAATCAATTTCATTTAATTTCTATTCAACTTTTTTCTCGTCTTATATTTTTACTCCGCCCAATTTCGGCTGCTTATGTCATGTTGACAGCTGTCAACATTTTCTCACACTTTGTTCGTGTTAAGGATTTTTGCAAAAAGCCAATTTCGTCCATTCTTTAGTCCGTTCTCTAGTTCCGTTAGAGTAGACTAGATTGGATTGACAAATGTCAACATTTTCAACTTTGATTTTCTGTTTTAATTTTTTGTACTTTGTACAATTAGTCCACAAGTGAAAAGAAGAATATCAGTTTGACTTCTTCCAAAATTTTTAATGTCACCAACTTTATTCGTGTATTATATTACAGTTCACTTATGTAGGTTAGGTTGTTAGTCCTGACAATGTTCAGTATTGCTCACTTTATTCGTATTAGGGATTCTCACTTTGATTTTCTTTTCTTGAACATTTACCACCACCTCCTATTTTGCAGTTGGATCTCTTAAGGTGACAATTGTCAAAATTCGCCAATTTTTTTCTTTTTTCGCCCTTTATTCTCTCTGCCCTAATTACGCTTAGTTAGTTATGTTAGATGGCAGCTGTGGAGAGGACATTCAACTTTGATTTTCACCTTTTATGCTTTAGTTAACTAAACAGCTTTCACAATTCTCGCCATCTGTGATAGTGTTAAGGATTTTTGCAAACAGCCAATATCGTTGCTTCTATTTCGTTCTCTACTCCCGTTAGAGTTGACTATATTAGATTGACAAATATCAAAATCTTTCAATTTTGTTTGAATTACGGATTTTTATACGTAGCCAACTTTAATTTTCTGTTTTTATAACTTTACTTTGTCCGCTATGTCAGTTTGTCTTCTGTCAAAATGTTCCGTGTCGCCAACCTTATTCGTGTTAAGTATTTATTATATGACAATTGATTTAGGTTAGGTTGTCAGTCCTGACAATGTTCAGTATTGCTCACTTCATTCGTATTAGGGATTCTCACAGGTAGCTAACTTTGATTTTCTTTTCTTGAACTTTTACTATCACCTCCCGTTTGCAGTTGGATCTGTTAAGGTGACAATTGTCAAAATTCGCCAATTTTGATTTTCTTCTTCTGCACTCTCCCTCTACTCCAATTACACTTCGTTATTTTAGAGATGGCAGGTGTGGAAAGGATATTCAACTTTGATTTTCACCTTTTATGCTTTGGTTAACCATTATATATATAGACAGCTTTCACAATTTTCGCCATCTATGTTAAGGATTTTTGCAAAGAGACAATTTCGTTCCTGTCCTTCCGTTCCCTACTCCCGTTGTAGTTGACCATATTGGATTGACAAATGTCAAAATTTTTGAATTTTCTTTGTATTAAGGATTTTTATACGTAGCCAACTTTAATTTTCTGTTTTTATAATTTTACTGTGTCGGTTATGTCAGTTTGACTTCTGTCAAAATGTTCAGTGCCGCCAACTTTATTCGTGTTAAGAATTTACTACATTACAGTTGACTTAAGTTAGGTTGTCAGTTGTGAGAATATTCACTATCGCTCACTTCATTCCTATTAGATTTGACAGTTGTCAAAATTGCTTAACTTTTTTCATGTTAGAGATTCGTTTAGGTAGCTAATTTGCATCTTACTTCATTTTGGTGCCAGCTCTCTTCTTAAATCATAGGTTTTGAAAATATTTGACAGTTAAGGTTATGTCAGTTTTGGCGTATTTGCGGACGCCATTTTTGTATCATTGAGTATATTTCTCTAAAGAAGATGCAGTATTCATTTAAGCAATAAAAGGTTAGATGGGAGGATACCAGACTTAAAAAAAAAATATTTATTAAAATTATTTCAATCAAGGAGGACGTTCTTAATTGCGCTATATAATAAACTGCTTCCTTCATTTTAATAAATTGATTGCGCTAGGATTTCCTTAATATAAGCAAGTAGATCATGAGGTGGCTAGATATATTCCTAAATATTTATCGTTGTTTTGAAGCAGATGCAGAAAATAAAAAAGAAGAGGATTGCTATGCAGATTTATGTGGATCACTGATAAAATTGTTTCAGTTTTAATGCACTCTTATTAACTTATTATACACCACAACCGGCTAGAATACTTGATATAACGTTACACTTACAATAGATGATATAGTGATGCATGGAATTTGATTACTTATGAATTTCCAATTTAATTCACAATTATCTGAAATAAAGCCATTAAAATGTATAGTTCGACATATAGACATACATACATAATATAACACAGCATTAATCAAGATAGCTAAACCACAACGTAGTATATATTCGTTTATCTGCTCCAGCAAATTCTCTTTTTAACCAGCCAGTGAGATTATCATTACAGGTTTTACACAATTTCGTAATTATTATTGGAAATATCTGAAATTCTATGCAACCGTTACTAGTACAGTTAACATTATAACTTATTGATAAGTTGATATAACGTACCGTTTATTGTGTGTTGTTGACCATTAATTATTATCGAATGAGAATAAATATTATTACACTAGACGCAATTATTTCGTAGCGGTGTCTACGCACGGTATCTTGTGTTAGGAGAAATGGACGGCTGTATAAACGTCGACTAAATTGTTTATAACTCTCGTAAAACGTCTATTAATATTTTTTTGTTAACGTTTTATATCTTGTAATTGCAACTATTATTCGTAGACGATAACTAGCTTCACTGGACAGGCGATAAACTATTAAGTTAGTTATAATAAGATACTATCTGCTTGAGGATATTTAGATATAGAATATTTATGCAGCAAAGAACAGTTAGCTTCAATGAGAAAGTAATTTTGTTATGATTAGGAAAGGTTTGAAGTACATTTTGACCTAATTGTATGTATGTATAAACATCTACATTGTATGTATGTACATATAAGTATCATGACTGCAATGTAGTCGATTTTTCTATAATTATATCAGATTTCTAATAAATAAATGTTGCTACTATGAGAACTTTCGGGTTGTGACTTTCAGGTGAAATTCAGCGAAATCTTTAAATTGTTAGATTCATTCATTCTGTAGAATTTTTCCAGGTGCTGTCACCTCTTCAAAATAAAACAAGCTGATGACATGATCAGCAGTTATGCTACGCACTTTATCATCTGGGAATTTTTAGCATTTGCATGTTATTATCGCATTCTTTATAGTCATAGTTTTTAAACTTTTTCGGCAAATTCTCCATAATTAGCTGCTTTCCTGGATCAGTCGCAACGAGGAAGTTAATTTATTGGCAAATAAGGCTGCCACATCGTCGTTTGTGGGACCACAACCGTTTTGCGGAATAGGGATGAGTACCTATGAAGAAGAACTCAAGAACAAGAAGCAGAAACTCACAGGGAAATTCTACCTGATCTGAGACATTCCAAGTTACGCATTGGAAACCTCAATAAGTAAAGAACAAGGACTTTGGTGGAACTAAACAGGAACAAGCGAGCACAATAGGTCATTCTACGTATGTATATTGGATTGACAGTTGTCAACAGTTTCGGTATCGCCAAATTTATTTGTATAACGAATTTTTACAAATAGCCAACTTTGACTTTGGTTCTCTTTTTAAAATTAACTTTGTGCGTTGAGCCTGTATTACACGGTCAAAGTGCATCAAAGTTTTACGTCAAAGTTGTTCAAAGTCGCTTCAAATTCCCCGTGTCAATGACCACTTTGAAGGACTTTGATGACGTCACATCAAATTTTACTCTGACGTTAAAAATAGCTACTGCAACAAATTTTGTTATCAAAGTCGGTCAAAGTTCTGCTGTGCGCATGCGTAAGCATTGCTGCCAGCACAATATTTGTTCAATCGTAACTTAACGTCAACAATAAAATAGTCTGTAAAACCAAAAGTATGTTGGCTGCTGTGAATTATATTTTTAAATTTCTGGCTGTCAAAGTAAAAGTTTGAGATGTAACTTTGATGTCCATTTACGAGAAAACTTTGACGCACTTTGACCGTGTAATACACGCTTTATGTCAGGTTGATAGCTGTCAAAATGCTCAGTTTCGCCAACTTTATTCTTCTTAAGGATTTATTACATTATAGTTGACTTAGATTAGATAGGCAGTCGTGAAAGTGTACAGTATCGCCCACTTTGTTTGTATTAGGAATTCTCAGAGGCAGCAGATTTTCTTATTTTCTTAAATTTGCGCCACGTCCTTTCGCTTCTTTACCAACTGCAGTTTGTTAAGATGACAGTTGCCACAATTCACCAGTTTTGATTTTCTGTTTCTGCGTTTTTGCTTCGTCTCCCTTCACCAATTTCACTTGGTTATGTTAGATCGTAACTGGGAATATAACTGGGGATATAACTTCGCTCTTTATACTTTGGATTCTTAGCCTGAGAGCTTTCAAAATGTTCGAAGTTGCCGACTTTTTTCGTGTTAGAGATTCGATCCTGTATATAGCCAACTTTAATTTTCTCTTATTGTATTTGCGTACCACTTCTCTCCCTCAATTATAGTTGGGCAGGTGCAAATAGGAGAACTAACTTGGATTGTATGCTTATATTCTTTTGTTGCTTCCGCTCGAACTAGATTTGCATGTATTAGCTGGGCAATTGTTGGCAATTATAGTTGGTTATGTTAGATTGGCAAAATTCTTAGTGTTGTACATAGTTTATAATAGCTTCACATTCATCATACATAGTTCCCTTGAATAACTTCCTCTCTAGTGTTCACTGCGCAGGTACAAACGATACGTTCCGTATGACTTTAAAGATAGTAATTGAGTGGATTCAGATCTGGTAATCTAAGTGGCCATTCCATTATAGACTACTTTGGAAATCCATTTTTCGGAAAAATAATTATTTAAAAGGTTTCTGAGTAGGAGTTTCACCGTGTATAAACCAGCAGTTGAATCTGGTTGTTAAAGTCAGATTTTGTAGTACTTCTGACAATGTGTTTTTCAGAAAATTATAATTTAGTCTGTCAGGCCATTGATTTGAGTTCAATCAAAATTGACGTTGATGCCTCAACGAAGCCACAACGTATGGGTTCTTCTCACTACACACAAAACTCTAGCAGCCTATCAGATAACCTCAAAGCTAGCTTGGGACTGCCTGGAAACCCTAAAAACTCTGGCAAAACACAATAAAGTCACTTTGGTGTGGGTGCCGAAGCATAAGCTCGCAAGAAGAGGCACTGTAACTTAATTCACTGGACCGGAACCGGGTCTGGCGATAACTAAAACTGCAATACGTTAAAAAACAGTTGCACAGCAAACGGATAATGAGGCAGCCATCATAGCAGTTAGCAGCGGATGTGCTGGCTCTTAACCGACTACAGCTTAGAACAGTGACGAGCTTGTTAACAGGACACGGCTGTCTAAGGGAATATCTGCATAGAATCAGAATCTTTAAAGATGAAGCTATCTGCAGATTATGCAATGAGGAGGAGGAAATAGCCTACCACATTGTATTTGAATGGGTTGCATTGGTACAACGGAGACAGTCGCTTTTGGAACAAACTAACCAACCAACAGGTCTACCGGAAAGAGATTTACCATAGAGGCTATTAAACCTAGTAAAGGGGACAAACTTGTTTTTTGTAAAGAAATTCACTAGGTACGGAATAATACAATAGTCCTTAGGTCGCGGTGTTAGGGGATGACGCAATACCTGATCCGTACCCAGTGTGCAAATCAAATCAATCACTACACACATGCGTACATCTAGTGAAGCATGCTTCCTCAATATAAACAATTTTCATAGTATGGGTTGTTAATCAGTCAGTTGGCAAGAAGAGCAGAGAAGATCCAAGAAGAATCCAAGACATAGACAACGGGTTACGAAAGGATTATGCAGTGCAAAATACCTACCGATGGGAGACCCGGCATGATCAGCAGTAGCTGGACATTTACTTCAAAATGGAGACCATCAGTTTACTTACGATAACGCTAAAGCCACGTCTACGCAATACCAACAGATACGAATGCGGAAGGAAATAAGGTACTTATATAACCATCTAAAGTAGGTGCTAGCGTCATCCCCTATCTAATCTAATGTTTATTGTCGTTAAGTTTTTTGGTTACAGGATGTAGACTATATGGAACACAGAGCAGAAGACGTTGTAGGATCTTTAAACTAAGAATTATTTCCTGGTATCCCACCATCAACCACCAACAAGCAGTCCATCCAACCTGATGGTGCCTTTGAGCAATCTTTCTCATTAACATCAAGAAGAGAGCAAAAATTAGAGCAATTCTCTTACAATTCTGTAAGATTATTACTCTGCAGGAAATACGATTGTAGACCAATTAATTAAGACATGAATTAAATTTGAAGTGGAAAATTTACCAAAGCATTGAAGTGGCAAAAAATCAATACGTAGCGCACACACATAGTGGTGCAAATCAATCTTAGAGCAACTTACAGGTCTTTGTATCTAGAGTTTACACATATTATATCATTAATTGGGCGTGTCTCTTGTGTTTGACAACCGTATACCCTTCGACGTTAACAGCAGCTAATGATCTTACATACAACCAAGTAAGCGAAAGAGTAATTCTCCTACACAGTTCTACGTTTTTCTTTTCCTCATATCGATAAAATTCTCTTGTGATCTTTACGCAAGCATGACACCGCAAGATCTGTTTGACGCAGGCTCACCTGGACATAACATAACTTTACCGATTTTATTAGATTGTTGTCCTCGTTCTTAATGTCAAATCTCAGTAGGTGCATGGGCTCGTAATTTATAATAATGGCGCTATAATAGCGCTACAGGGATAATTAGATTTTCTTTGTTGTACGAGCACGAATTGGTTAACAAATTTTATTTATTAAATTATCCTTGTATGGGGTAAATAGTATCTATTAACAGTTTCCCATTTATGTATGTATGTATTTAATGAAATAATGTGTATTGTTCTTAGAAGAATAAATAAGTACTAGGCCAACCTATTCCATGTGGTTTTATGTAACGTGACTCTGCAAGTTTTAGCAAAATTTATCCTTTCAGTAACAAGAGAAGAATAATAGATTCGTTATTATTTATTGTCAATGACAGCCAGATGTCGCCCAAGTCTTCAGAGTAAGCTGAGCATAAACCATAAGGCATGAGTTTGTATGGTAGAAGGCTAATGGTATGCGTTATAGTTACTGCAGAACATAACAGTCGAACGAACTCTTTAGGAAGCTAGATTATCTTATTTTTGGACCTGCATCTATATCTCTTGAATAGTAGAATGTATTCTCTTGTGAACAGGTAGAATTTTTTTTATGCCAGAAGTAGTAGTATGAAAAAAATAATTCAGTTCAACGCATGACTGCTAAGAAGTTTGCCAAAATCATTTTCTTCAATAAAATAGGATCTAAGAATTTTCAATTTTCATTGAAGAGCTACCATATCTGGGTGACTATAACCGGATAATGGAGAGATAGTTCAAAGGGATGCTGACAAAATAGTCAATTTTTTTTTTAAGAAATTGGTGCCTTTCCTAAATAAAGCTCACTGAACGTCATGTATAGCTTTGTCCTCTTAAAATCGATTACTTAAATCAATTAGATTTTGTAGTTGTATACAAAAATCCAATTGGCGGATTGGAAAAGGCTAATGATAGTTACCTACAGAATCCCCAGGAAAACCATCTACCCATAGTAGACTGGCATAATCCACTATGTAATTTCCACCTGTCTAGACAAAACCCCCGTACTTTAAAAGAATTACCTACGCGTCTCTAAAGGCTTTCCTCTATACCACCTAAACCTAAGTCATTGAAAAACATCCAAAAGCAAAAATAAAGTTTTGACCAAGAAAGGTAAACCCAATTTCAACAGTTCCATTAGACTCATCAGAAGACCTTCTACATAAACACCATTCCAATGAGGGCTTGTGGAATGAGAAAGAAGAACACTACATAGATTATCGGGAGGATGTCTTATATGCATAGACATAAGGAAAAAAAATATAATTGGATCAAGTGTGTGTGGTATAAACAATGGTGCAAGCAACTGTTTGTCATCAATGTGATGACTGCTTTGAAAAGGAAAAGAACAAAAACATAATCCAAAAAACTCCATAATTTTTCGAGTAATTTTATCAGATTTTTAAGATTTTTGATGTTAGAATGTCTGCTCTTCACATTTGATTGTCTGGTCCCTGATAAACTGCTAAAGCAACATGTATGAGTAGATTAGATTAGATTAGAGGTGGCAACGTTTGAAGAGCTACCATATCTGGGTGACTTTACTATAACCGGATAATGGAGAGATAGTTCAAGGGTATGCTGACAAAATAGTTAGAAAAATTTTGGAAGAAACAAGTGCCTTCTCTAGATGAAGCTCACTAAATGATTATCTATCACTTTGTTCTCATGAAATCTATTACTTAAATCAATTGGATTTTGTAGTTGTATACAAAAATCCAATTGGCGGATTGGAAAAGGCTAATGATGGTTACCTAGAGAATCCCCAGGAAAACCATCTACCCATAGTAGACTGGCATAATCCATCACGTAATTTCCACCTCTCTTACCAAAAACCCAGCAAAATAGCAAAACTACCTGAACTCCTCTAAAAGCTCTCCTCCATACAAGCTAATCCTAAGTCTTTGAAAAACAATCAAAAGCAAAAATAAAGTTTTGGCCAAGAAAGTTAAAACCAATTTCAACAGTTCCATTAGACTCATCAGAAGACGTTCTACATTTGATTTGATTTGATTTGATTTGCACACTGGGTACGGATCAGGTTTCTACATAAACACCATTCAATTGACGGCTTGTGGAATGAGAAAGAAGAACACTACACAGCTTATGGGGAGGATGACTTATATGCATAAACATAAGGAAAAATATAATTGTATCATGTGTGGTATAAGCAATGGTACAAGCAACTGTTTATCATCAATGTGATAACTGATTTGAAAAGGAAAACAACAAAAACATAATCCAAAAATCTCCATATTTTTTTGTTATTTTATCAGATTTTTTAAATTTTTGATGTCAGAATGTTTGCTATTCACATTTCATTGTTTGGCCCCTGAGAAACTGCTAAAACAACATGTATGTGCCTTATGGGATCTGTTGTCCACCTTTGACCTTTGACAAACAGGGATCAAAAGAAAGCTGCTGGAGAAATAATATAAAGAAATGTCGTATCAGACTTATACAAGGCACCAGATTATGGATAGATAAATTCTTGATCAAAAACCAGACGTCCAAACTTAGCTGGTCATTAGATTTATAGTTCTAGAGGATAATTTAGATAACTGCAGGTCCCTCATGACGAGAGATTGTTGACGATGAATTATGATATCTAAAATTGTTGGTTGGGCTATTGCCATCGTTTGTAGGATTWWTACAATCCGAYGTTTCGACAGTTCCTYTACTRTCGTCATCAGGGTAGCTCTTAKTTCCWWKTRAWMWCATKTMACGTTAYTTGTMTWTMTAGTTTKYTCCAKMTGGARMAAACTAKAWAKACAARTAACGTKAMATKWRTYTAMWWGGAAMTAAGAGCTACCCTGATGACGAYAGTARAGGAACTGTCGAAACRTCGGATTGTAWWAATCCTACAAACGATGGCAATAGCCCAACCAACAATTTTAGATAGTGGTCCCTGTTAGCAAAGTAATCTTCTTCTGAATATCAGAGAATTATTTGAAAAAAGAACATCAACCTACGATAGTTGCAAGTATTTCCAATACTTCCTGTTTGGAATTCCATCAAATACTGTTCTCAAAAAGCTATACAGCAGCTATGAATGGTGGTTCCACAACTTATGATTTCTTGACTTTTAAGAAGTGTCTAACTTAAGTTTTTTCTGCTCTAACACGATCTGATATTGTACAACTCAATTTCGAAATCAATTTGGCGTTCCTATTGGTAGCTTTATCTCAACACAAACAATAAGAAATCGTCTTGGCCGTGTTTGTAGAATAAGTTAACGCCAAATCACAAGGTGGAGTTTGGACGAAGTTCATTGTGTACTATAAGTTTGTCGCATATGTGGCTACCAATCTGTTCTCGGAATCTGAAACTGTTATCCAATACAAGTACTGAATAGCGTCGAATGCTAAAGTTCAACGAGGTCAAAACTGTTATCGGATCTTTATCTGTAGACATGATAATCTCGTCTGTCACCTTAAGAAAAGCAGTTCTACAACCATATCCAGTCCTAAATCCAGTTATATTGGCTGAAAGCCGAGAATTTTTGTTGACAAATTCAGTTATCTCGGTAAACATTATTTTTTATCTTAGATATGATTGGAAGAACACTGATTGGGCCTCAAATCTTTTAATTCTTTATGGTAACTATTTTTTGCAAAACGAATTCTTCTAAAACTAAAAATATTTGGTACTTACCTCAAGCTGGTCTTTGTTGAAAATCAATAAATTATTTAGGAAGTCAATAAATTATTGGAGAAATAATTCAATACAACCCACGATTGCTAAGAAGTTTACAAAAATCCTGGATAATGGATAAGGAGATTGAAGGATTAAAATAATAACAACATGTCTTCTTCTTTATAGTCTCTGTTAATGATTTTTAATTAAGACAATGATATAATTATATAATAATATCCTTCTATACACACTGAACTATATACAAACAGATAAAAGTTAATGTACAATTTGCGGCCTTAAAGCCCATCAAAAATAGAAACTAAAAAAGAACTGTTAGTCAATAATAATATAATAATTATAATAATTATACAAATTCATGATATGATCTCTTTATACACAACAATTCATTTATCATCAATAATTATGATATTTATCATTATTCACATTAATAATAATAATAATAATAGTAATAAAATAACAAACAGTTTTAAATAAGAAAGGGGTAGGATCTGTTTATTTATTTATTTATTCATTTATTTAGGTATTTATTTCAAATTTTAAAAACAACTTTTTCATATTTTTATTTAAGTGTTATTTTTTATTTCGTATGCTGCAGAGGAAACAAATATCGCTAGAAATCAACTATAGCAGATTGTGATGCACAACAGATTTACAAACAAGGGTGGGTGCACATTTCTCTATTCGGCTCACTTTCTATTTCCGTCGACTTTTTCGAATATATACTCCACTTGTTTCTCTCGTTTTAAGTACGGTTGAAGGATCGGCAATCACAACTTGAAGAACTCCCCAAGGAAGTTTGTTGAACTCACTCCGGTCAGAATATATTGCGCTTTTCTGGTTGTTTACTTTCACAACAGTTTACTTTCATTTTTTTTATTATTATTGTATTCTAGACGGGTAATTCCATCGAAATTTTCAACAAATATAGGCTTCTCTTCCAGTTTTATTTTATTTTTGTCGAGGGGGAGAGGTGAACAATTTAACACTAATTTTCTTGGACAATTCTCCGCTTCCTTTTTTTTGTTTATTTTTATTTATTTTTGTTAATATTTTTTTTTGTTTGTGTTGTTCTTTATCACAGATACAAATAAATGCATTTACACGAAATTTACAACTGATTGCACACCGGTCTTTTATCATTTTCTTATTTTGTACACTCACACAGCGTATTTTACTCATTTAGTTTTTTCTTCTTTTATTTTATCGTTTATTATTTTATGTATAATATATAATTATTTACTTTAATTACTTTTTTTATTATTAATTTGTGTTTCTTTTAAATTCATTTAAATTTCTTGCACTATGCCCAGTCGTACACGTTGGTTATGTTGAACTAGCCGTGATTTTGTTGATTGCTGAGGTACTCCTGAAACAATAGAAGATTGTATTAATTATTGAATATTTTGTACATATAGTAATAGAACAAGTTAAAGATGCCCAGTGAATGATGAATATAAGCTAAGGTCACCTCCTTTGCTGAATATCGAGATTATGCCTTCTATTCCTGATAATTTTGCCCAAATTTAGTATGAAATCAAGGGTTGTTCACTGAAATAATTTTGCAACTAACTCACGGATGAAATTAATTCCATCAAAAGAGAGCTGTCTAAAGCAGCGAAAATTACCAAATTCGTGGTCTAGAACTACCAAAAAATATTAAAGCCATATCAGAACTATAATCGCGGATCCTTAAACCATGCTTCAGAATTGTTAAAACCAAGCGGTTAGAGAAACTTTAATTACAGAAACTGTGATCTAGAACTAGGTACCGGAAAGACCTGACCAAACCCAAAACTATTTTCTAAGGCTATTAAAACATCCAAGTATAACATCAAAATTATAGTCTAGGATCGTCTAAGCTTGGTCAGAAGTAAAATAAAATGTTGCCCAGTTGTATGATATCCTTGGTTCCGAATTATGGAAGCCACGGCTCAAAATAGCTGAAATTATTGTTCAGAAACAAGGGTATGGAAGTGAAGGTCATGGCAAAGTCAAGGAAGGTTAAACCCAACACAAAAATACTCACGTATGACAGAATATATAACATAGATTCATAGGTTTACAAGAATTCCAAGCATAAATCAACACCATCTAATTTATGATCTAATCAGAAAGATGGGTTCAAACTTCAAATAATTTCTGGCTTTGATGGGTAAACGTGAGAATTTTGCTGCAAGGTATTGCTAATTTTGAAGATCTAAATATGAATTCAATAACATTGATGTAAGGCCTTGGAATACCTAGAGCATAGATTTTGATAAAGTTCATACCAACTAATTGAATGAGTGTTATTAAAGAAAATCTACTACAGCCCTCTATAGGTTTAGGTATCAGGATTCAATCTTCCATTGTTAGGTAATAGAAGAAAGCTAATCTATGGGTAGCTGAAAAATATTGAAGTTAAATTTGGATGAAAAGTTTCTAACCTAGATGACAGATAACTCAGCTCTAGATCTGGATGTTGCTTCAATTAACACTAGCCTCATCTAAAGGCTTCGGTTTGTGCGTTCAGAAAATTTCTCTCAAAAGCTACAGAATTTTGATTAATTGGAAGAAAAATTTGGCATAAGTTTATTGTAATAATGGTGCTTCCAAAATACAGATCTTACACCAGCCTAATCTGCTAATTGGAGAATTGTTTAATTGAGGCGCCCGGTGGAAGAATTCGGATACAGAAGAACCCAGAATTTTTGGAAACGTGATCAAAGGTTATTTCACTGGAGCAAAACCTTTTTTTGACTTTTCTAAAAGCTTAGAAGGTTTGAGGTATCACACTAGAACATAAAAACTGGTTCTGCTTCAATGAAGTCCACCTATCATTCTTCTGCTTAGATATTTTTGAACGCAGAGTTCTGTGACCTAAATGTTTCCACCTAAAACATCGCTGACAATATCTTCAAACTTCTGAAGAAGTTAAGGATGTCATTGCGGACTATGCATAAACTCAATCAATAAGATCTTCTTGGATTTCTAACCGACAAAGTCTTGATAGACTAAAGCCCTTAACAATAATTAAAAATATCTAGATGTAGGTCCTTCATCATTATCAAGCACCCTAATTAAAATAGTAATACGTAATTTAACTTCAGAATGTTTAGGTTGGCTAATGAAATCGATTTTTATCCGAATTTTTTTGGGGCTAGATTCCGTACATTCTCTTTCAGCCGCCTCAAGCAAGTTTTGAAGGCTGTAGATATTTCATTTGAAGACCTTCATAATTATTGCGGCTGTTTTTGGCATTTTAAACTGA
>ML218238.1:0-10603 GCA_004785975.1 Popillia japonica | reverse complement strand
TATGTTACCAAAATTGTTATTCCGATATGTGCGTTTATGTTTGGTCAAACATTAGTAATGATATGAACCTAATCATAAAATTTTAATAACTTAAAATTGAGTATCACGTAACATTTTTGAGCTACTACTTGTCCCAAAATGAATATATAGGTATTGCTTTCTACGTTTATCATTTGTATCAGACACATTTATCAGTAGGTACAGTAAGTGAAGCCAATGCGAATATAAGCTGAATATTTTCTGTTGTTGCTCGAACTGTGCTAATATGTGGAAATCATCAAACTTTTGCTAAATTAAATAATTTTATGAAAGGATTTAATTAGGTTTCTTTGAGACTTCATTTATATTATTTGTTCTTGTGCAAATTCGTTGGGTTTTCTGTAAGACGTGCCACTGTCTACATTATACTAAAATATGACCTTTGTATTGTGGTTCCAAGTATGTATTGTGGAAGCCATTCAAAGAAATATCGATTCTTATGCCCAAAATTGAGAATTTTTGCTTCTTTTCTTTGGCGGATGTGAGAATGGACCCAGAAAACATACACAGTAAGTGTTAGACCAACAGGCAGTAGAACTTGGGAGCTTCTGCAGATGTACTGTACACTACAGGAAGATAAAAAAATACCACATTTTTCAGACACAGAATCTGATCCAGTGCCGTATTGTCAGAATAATTGAAAGAATTGTTGAAAATGCGCAATGAATTTGTGTACGTGCATTGATCAGCGTTTACTATTTGAAGTACTTAGTTAAGGATTTCGTTACTTTGCTATTTCCTCAACTACGTATCATTAAACTCATACACTGTTGTTACATATCTAGATTTCTGCCTTTCCCTTATTCTTTCTCTTAGTTATTATTGTTGATTGCTTATGTCATATTGGTCTTGGGACCCAGATAGATCAGGGGGTTATTGTTTTTTACAGAACTGATACTGCATTTTACTTGTAGTAGAATGTTAGTTGGAAGTTACCATATCAGAAAATGATAGAAGAAATGATTTTTTTAAAATTTGCCTGTAAATGACGTGGAATTTAAATGGTATATAAACAAAACAGTGTGCTTAGGTAAATAATAATAATAATAATAGTAATTTATTTTCATCCTTGACAAAAAATTCTAAACAAACATGTAAACAACACAAAAGTAGATGAATACGGCAAGGATGGAAAATATAATAGGGTTCAAATATCATCAAAAATTGGAGATATTTGCTCTTCCAGCCTACCATGACCTATACCTAACTTACAACTAAAGAGAGCAAAAGAAACAACATAAAATAAATAAATAAATAATAATTAAAAACATAACTCATCAACTTTATCAAACCCACAAGGTTTACAAAGACTAAAAGTTTCAAATTAAAGATTATTAACAGATCATATCCGTCCCGTGAGCAGGTGCTCCGCAAACCTTTTCCTGAACGCGGTGACAGAGCGCGTATTGATTGATGATTGTATGATACATTGGATTTGAAACGGATACAGTAACAGCAAAGACTACCTTAAAAAGACTTAAAATTGCAGCTGAAAAAACTAAACACATACTAAGGAAGAGAACAGAGTACTACGACATACTTGAAGAATTTGAGATGGCAAAGAATACATTACAGCAACTAACAGAAGAGAAAGAATGTAAAGGTGTTGCAGTCATAAATAACATTTATTATATTATATAAGGAGAGGGAAGGCAGTAGGAACATCTATCATGAAATATCCCATAGATAGATAGGGAGGGAGAGGGGGGATTAAGTTTAAATATCGACAAATATCCACGATCACTCTAGCGAAATGCATCATCTAATATCGATTTAACGCTTTAGCAATGAACTAAAAAATGTCCTAGGAAGAAGGGGTGGGCAAATAGGATATTAATAAACTGCAATAAAATTGAAAAAAAATCACAACTTTAGGGATGTTCTAAAAAATAGTCAGTAGTAGTATACGGAGTAACAGAAGACATATTGGGAGTAACAAAAGAATGAGGAATAAAATTTACAGCACGATGGAACGATGAAAAACAAAGGAGACAGCAAAATGAGAAAAAATATGGAAAGAATATTTTAACAATAAATTAAAAGTGGCTGCTACAAATACGAAGAACAATAGACAACAGATTTTGGGCGTAGACTGCAAACGGTTAAAAGAGCTAATTTTAGGATACAGAACACTGAAGAATTTGCATTTTATAGATAAGACAAGCAAATTAAACTCTATGAATGATGAGAAAGAAAACATATTTATTAGAGACACAGAGATTGTGATAAAATGGTAACAATCGTAAGATGACAACTTCTGAACATAGACTATGCGATGAAAACACGAAGCAAGTGTATGTACAGATAAGATTTGCGTCAGATAAAGCAGTTAGAGAAATTTAAGAAAGGCGACTTGAATAAATGCATGAATGAACCATAAGCTACCGATGTTATACTTGAAGGCAAATTGCGGAGAATAATATGAATAAAATATTCAATTCTTTCAGTAAAGTAGAGACCGTGGAGACTGTACTTATGTGTCGTCGATTTGAGAACACTGATTAACGCCGTCTCAAGCGATAAAATATGTCTAAATAGAGTGGTAGAGGGAGTGAGATCCAAATTAATGCAATACATTAAAAGTATTTATAATTGCGTTTGCAATATAATAATAACAATCAAGGGTTGGTGTCAATCAAGGGGTGTCAATCAAGGGGTGGTGATTTATCATTGATAATTAGTTAGGTATAAACTATATAAAACGAATTATAAATTATTATTAATTAATTGTTAAATTCGGTTTACTTGAATATATGTAAGTTGTTATTGGTTAATGAAACGGTAAGTTTCAATAAGTTTACCTCTCCCTTTTGCTGGATTAGGCATCTAAAAAGTGAATATAACTCTAAATCAAGATAAGTATAACGTAATTTAGATGTAAGTGTGAACTACTAGTTACTTTGGCTTTACAGACTACTCCTCGACATAACCACAACTTTTATAGACGACATAAATACATACTTAGGAAGTGTCTTGTCTTGATTAGTTACAAACTCGTTACTATTATATAAAAACAAAATATGCAAAAACCATTACAGTAATCAATTCTTATAAAGAGTGCCGTTTTTGTAGTAAATAAAGCTAGTTACCCAGAATCTCCAAAGCCGTGAACTTTTACTAAACCTATTCATTTACCTGTAGTCTTTATTAGAGCAGTAGATTTAGCCATGCGAAATTTATTTGTTTATGATGAAAATCATAGCTGACTGGATTACTTTTTGCTTTTTTCGAACTCACGATCATAAGCACTTTTTTTCGTTTCTCTCGAAAGCGAATACAAATACGAAAATTTTACAAGAGACATAATTTAATCGTATTTGAATAGGTACTCCATTTCTGCCTTAACGGGTGTGCAAGACATAATTTAATCGTATTTGAATAGGTACTCCATTTCTGCCTTAACGGGTGTGCAAACAAGCGGAATTGTCGTTTTTGAAGAGAGCACAATCCTCATGAAACTCTTAGGACTCCATTATATCCCAAAAAATCACTGTTTGGTACGGTTTCATGCCAAAGGCGTCATCGGCCCATTGGCCTTCAAATCCGAAACCGGTGTCAACATTATCGTGAATAGCGATCGCTACAGGCAAATGATTCGTGATTTCTTTATCCTTTATGTCAAATTATTTGGAGGAGAAATGGTTCCAACAAGACGGCGCAACATGCCATACAGCGCGTGAAACCATCACTTTGTTGAGCCAAACGTTTGGTGACCGAATTATTTATTTTTATTATTTTTAAACATTAAATGCTATGAAATTTGTGAGCTAATAAAGCTAAAAATTTGGTCATTCCATTGAATTTGTTGTTTTATTTTTTAAAAAGTTCTATGCCTCTAAAAACATCCCTTACATACGTAGATAGGAGTAAACGATACAGATACCTCTTGCTTTATTATATCGCGAATGTAATAGATAATCCAGGAGAAATATTATATACATACATTCCCTAAAACTGCGTATGTTTGAGATGATTTCATTAGGCAGTAAACTTTACTGACAGTAAAACCACAAGAAAAGTCAGAAACAGTTTGTTATATATGAAGTTTATTCCACCTTGAAATGTTTTACTCAGAATTGATGGTGGCTTGTCATGTTGTATTTAGTATGTACTTACTTTAAGAACCTGTCTTAAGAGTGTTTTATATAGGGAACTGTACTTGTCTTGTTATCTTACACCTTTATATTTCGGAATATAGCAGAAATCGTTTCTAGCAATGAAATTGTTATAAAAGAGAAACATGAGTAATAATTATAAACAGTCATAGTATCATAATGACGATTTTAAGAGGTTTTCACAAAGTAGTAATTAGAGTACTTTGGTGTCAGAATATTCCATTCCATGTGTTGCTGTTAGAATTTTGTATAATGTATAAAGTTTTTTGTTGCTATTATTGTTACTGCATTTCATATTGGAGAAAAAGATATTAATTAGTAAAAAGTGTCACTGAATAATGATTATTTGCTCTAAACAACTCTTGGTATAATTGAATACATTTATTTTATAAACTGGAACCTCAAGGATGATTACGGAAATATTTTAGAGGCAGTTGTACCCAGTACATTTCAAGTGAAGTCTTTGAGAGAGGTACACTCATGGAAAGTAAAGATTGGACACTTTCAATACGTTGTTATATGGAAACTGTCCAATATTTACTTGCCATGAGTGTACGGCACAAAACGCGCTATTTGAAATTATGTTGAGAATCTGCTTTAATTTGCTTTGTATTTAGGAGGATGCAATATGGTCATATCCAATCATTCCTGAAGCCCAATCTAGTTGGCGTATTTCAGGGCTTCCTTCTTTAACCAGATCTATTCCTGATTTAGATGTCTGGTTAGTACCTACATGTTACATATGTATATGAGCAAAGGCTATCGTTTATAAGTGATCCTGCAATCATTCACAGGACGCAGGAGGCTGTTGGCGAGTATACAGAGTGTCTCATTTATTTTGCAATCTGCATAAACGCGAAGCAAATGAACAACATGAGTGCACGCGCACACCGTTAGCGCAGGTAGTAGTGTGGACGGGCGTGCGAGCAGCACAAGACACACGCTGTTGTGACACTTCAATGCTAAGGGGATCGAAGTGAAAGGTAGTTTCGCGTCATGGTGCTATGTGCAGAAAAACTCGTGGTTATTTTATTAAACAATATTTTCGAAGGTCTTTATACAAAACAGTCAAGGAACGATATCAAAACAAGTTCCTAGATTCAGCGGTGACGAATAAAAGCGCAATTAAACGAATCGTGGACCATTTTCAAACATAATGTGTCTCTCCTCAAACAGGCCTACATATATAAAGCTGAAGACGGCGTTTTGTTGTCGTTTAAGCACTTCTATGTATAAAATAAAAATAGCTGTTTGTATATTCCTCTCTCTTTTTGCGTGGCAAAACAAATGATATAGTCTGTATAACATAATAGCCCATCTTCCTGACAAAATACTTTAAAGCGGTTGTTTTGCTTCACGGATTAAAACTAGATGATCAACGTATTATAAAACATATTATTTTTTTTAACTGTATTCTGGTGTTCTTTTGCGCTCATTCTTTTAAGAAACGCGGGGAAAAAGAATTTTAGGTTTACATATGATGATATGTCTTAAAATGCTGACATGATGAGTTATTTGGTACGAAAATTTGACTCATTCGCACGCCTAAAAGTTTTTAGACAGAGACGCAATAAGGCACTGGGCATCGGAGGCTCGTGGTGTGCATTCTAGAGTTAACTGCTTACAATCCAAGAATTGTAAGAAGATTGTATCTAACCAACGAGTAAATCTTGCTAACCAAACTAATGTAATCTGGGATGCCAAGCCCCTGTGACTCTAAACTTTTCAATCAAGAACTTACTCAACGTGTTGCCACTTATCAGAGTTTTTTTTGTCGTTAGGGTGGTTCATAGGTCGAATTATCGTGACGGTCTCATCCATTTTCTATTTCCGAGATATTCGATGAGTAAATACTATAAAGTAGTGACCCGAATACACTGCTCTGTGGTACACTAGAAGCAAGAGATCGAGACGAGGAGACCTGGCCTTGTAAGCGAACCTTCTGACTACGTTGAGAAATATAATTTTTGAAAAAGTCGAGCGATTCCTTGGAGAAACCAATATGGTGTAAGATGGAAATTACTAGTGTATCGTTGAGCGCGTCAAAAGCCTTACTATAATCGAGCAACACTATTTGCTCTGAATATGTCGTCGGTTACATGAGCCAGTGCAGATGCACAACTATAACCAGAACGGAAGCGCGACTGTCCGGATGGCATTCATTACTTTCTAGGAATGACCAAATTTGTCGATCAATTACTTTCTCGAGAATCTTAGATAACAAAGGCAGAATCGAGATGGGTCTCAAATCATTAAAGTTCGTCGGAGAATTATTTTTTGTTCACGGTACAACAATCTGGGAATGTGCTTTCCAAAAGACAGGTATTAATAAGTTGAGTGATCGTAGGTGAAGTGTCACCATTTTGAGAGAAATGCCATCAGATGCCACAGACTGAGACCTATGAGAGAATAATATCGATTCAACTTCAGCACTGGAAGCCAACGTGAAGGAGAACGTATCATTGACAGGCACGCTGCTGTTGTAAGAATTAAGCAGCACACTATCAGGACCAAGACGAGGAGCAGCATTGACGAAATGATCATTTAAATCCTCAACGTTTGAAAGATACAAAGATAGGTTAGCAGCTTAATGATTTGGGGTTATGTCATAAACGTTTGGAGTCGTTGGAATTCTTGGAGATAAATCGCAAATCGTAATTGTTTGTAGTAAACGATTTTTAAAATTTAGCCGCTTCAGCGCTTTTATAACGTATGGGAAGGATCTGTTTATACTCTAGATCAGCCGATAACCACATATACCTCTAAGCGTAAAACAAATCGCTTGTCTATGATAGTATTCTATAATATGCTTGATATCTCAGCTTATAATGTCTTTGTTCTATGGAGGACTATAGATCCAAATTGGAATGCGAACAAGCTAATTAAAAGAAGAATATTTTTAGAAGAATCAGGAAAATCTCTTATACAAAACCACATAAGAAGCAGAACACATGCCAAGAACAGAGAAATCGCGAAATATTGTGCAAAGAATTCAAAACATTGGAAGTGGTTCTTGTAAATTGCCATTGTAAATTTTGTCCTTCAACTAAAGACAATAAAACAAATATAGTGTGTAATAATTGTCATAAACATCTTTGTAAAACGGACTGTACACATTTTTATCCAAATTCTAGAACATTAAAATAGCTTTTCATAACAATATTTCATTATTATTCGTAATTTCTAGGTCTTATATTATTTTTTAGTTTTGTATTAAGTAAACAAGTCCTAGTAACCTGTGTAATTTGTTTTCTCTTTTATGTTTCGGGTCATATTTACCCGAACGATACAAGTGTACAGTAGATGTGAACAGACCAGCAGGGTTAAAGTTAATTACTTTGAGTTAAATGATAGGAGTACTTTTTTTTAAGACATAAGTAATATGTCAAATAATGTGTTAATAAATCGTTTTAGTACAACGTTCCATCATAACTTTAATAATACCAAAATATAGTATTTCACTTTTATTGCCAATACAAGAAGAAACATTGACCAAACAGAAAGGGATGAAAACGAGGGTTTTTCTACACCTTCCTCCACCCCTTACATCTTTTCTTTTCTTTCCATACATTCATCCTGTTCCCACAACCCCATGTAATCGCGACAGAGTCGTTGTCGTTGTCATCGTCGATTCCTGGCCGAGTACCGCCATTACTGCAATCGTAGGAGGCAGAAGGCGCTATAGAGGCACACAGCAGACATCTCCTGGGACCAGTCATTCGCATAAGAAAAAGCGTTCAAAGGTCGAAACTTGTAAAACTCGGTATCTCGACACAACGGAGCTTGGAAGAGAAGAAAAACAGAGTAGTGGGTCGTTTCTTTTCCCTTATTTTAACACACGGGTGGGAAGTCTTATCTTCGCGGTGAATGTTTCTGTGTGCAAGCTGGCTGGTACAAGGAAAGGAACCCTAAAGGAAAAAAAAGACGAAGAAGTTAAAACGTTTTGTAACATTGGGGGATACGATACTCGCTCGTCAAGGCTGAGACTATCAAATCTAGTTTTAAAATGGAACGCTAAAGAAGTGAATCGGTGTAACCAGAAACGTTTGGGCGCTGACTCTGTTCTCGCGCGAAACTTTACTATACGCTTTACGTCGATCAAGATTAAGAGTAAATGATATAAGAGATGGTGTCTGGTTTTTCTTTGTATATTCGTTTTTTTCTGACTTCATGGCAATTTTCTTTCTTGAAATATACGTGTTTAGTCCTAAAAATGTTAAATTGCCTTGTACAGAATTTGCTTATTAAACTTTTTTTTACAATCACAACAGTAATGTTTGGAAGTGGAGCTTGATAGTGACGGAATTGGCGTTGCTGAAAGCATATTGCAATAATTTATGCCATCTATAGAAATTAGAGGAATTACTTGTAAATGCAGTACCAAATTACGCTATCTAATATATATGTGTATCTAGAAAAGGAAACATGTAATATATTAAAAGAATTAGTAAATGATAGAATTAGTATAACGGGAATGTTCAAAGATATGCAAAGTGCCAAAGTATGGAATTAAAGGGGAAGAAATACATTTTAGAATAATATCAAATAGGAAAACGGTTACATTGATTACAATTACAATTGAGATAAACCCAATCAATTTAGCAATATTTGTGTACCTACTGCATTTGGCGTCAATGGCTAGAAGGCATCTATATATACTTTTCCAATACAATAAGTATTCCCCAAAAAATTTCGATACCTGACAAGGCTTCTTGGTAGTAGCACTGGTATCACACACTTATCCTTATTCCGTAACAAATGATAAAAAAAATAACCTGTACCTATTGGCTACTGGGTTCTCTCCATCTATGACTTGCTTTATGCGGTCTTATTTATGCAACAGACAGCAGTTAGGCACCTATCGTAGTCATACCTCTAAAATATTCTCTCCTACATCGGGAATACCATAGGGCAGCAACTTGGGGCCACTACAATTCTTAATTTATATTGACGACCTTTGTAGTGCGATTGCTTGTGAAAAACTGCTATTTGCGGAGGATTTGAAATTGTACAAAGAATTTAATACAATAGAAATTTGCGTTATTTTGCAAGAGCATATTGACCAACTTTCTATCTTGTGTAGTGACAGTCAGCTGGCGATGAATGTGCTAAAATGTAATATACTTACCTACACTCGTAAATCTCAACCAGTAGTGTACGACTACCAGTGGGACGGTACATCTATCAATCGGTATTCAACTGTGAAAGATTTGGGCGTTGTTTTCGATTCCAAACTATCCTCTTTGGAACATATTTCTTACGTGACGTGGGCATCTCTATTAAAACGTTTGAAAGCGCCGAATCTCTTTGGTCGATACTTTTTATTCTACCGGGTTCTTTTTTTATTGTTACACATACCCTCTATGTGTAACATTAAAAAAATAATTGTCAATGCATTGGCAGAATAGAAGCCAAGCAGTCCATACACTCATGTGTTGACGTATGAGAACCACGCGTGCCTTAGTTTAACGGATTTACAAACTATTCTTTTTTTGACATACATACATGCAATTCGTGTATTAGAAAACTATAGAATTTAAGCGCCAAAGGATATTACAATCTGATTTTAAGGTTATGGTTATCGTGTACTGAGTATAGCACCTATTCTAACCGCTTCTTTTTCGCGCGCTATTAAACGGGCACTGCTAGAACTATTATTTTTCTGGTACCACATTACCATTGCCACTTTTTCATCTTTGTTGTATTTATTTATCGTTAAATAAATTATTATTAATTTTCAATACAATATATGTAAAAAAAAATCTTTATTCCATGGTAACGATTTAAGAATTACATCTAATGTATTTTTGTTTTTGATGTATAACTGGTTGCCTACCATGCTGCTACTGGATTGACAATTATCTTTTTACGGCTACACATAGGGAAGGTGCATGTGTGTAACAATAAGAAAAGAACCCGGTATATCCTCGCTATTGTATTTTGAACATCTATAATGCATAAGAAATTAGCAGATCCTTTGGGTAGTTCTAGGTCCTATACCTGCGTCTTTATTCGTCAAACATGAAACTCTAGTATTTCTTTACCGTGATGCATGCATACCAGCATATTTAGAATATAATATAATTACGAATCTGTCAGAGGTAGCACTAGTTTCCATCATTATTTTCAGTTGGCTTTGTTCATGAACACTTCCATAAATAAATTCGCTAAAACTGATGGGAAAGCGCAGCTCATGGTTGTTTTGTTTTGAAGTACACTGTAGCCAAGTTAGTTCGTTCCACTTAGTAATGTAATAGGTAGTTAAGCATAGTGCTAGCTTTTTGGTGGTTGAACTCGTGAAATATATACACAGAATTATACATATATACATACGTACTCCAAAGAAAAACCTGTGCATGCAGAGGTTGGCTCTTGTATTAATTCAATTCGTGTGTAGGATCAGCCGCTTAGTTTTTAATTACTTTGTGGTAGTTAATGCGCTCTCTTCG
>SMLS01065792.1:0-32987 GCA_004785975.1 Popillia japonica | reverse complement strand
TAAATGCCAACGCGTTTCGACAGCAATGCTGTCATTATCAAGGCGATAATAAAACTAGTTTTATTATCGCCTTGATAATGACAGCATTGCTGTCGAAACGCGTTGGCATTTATCCAAGTGTTTGGTGTCCTGTGGGTGATAGTGATCTAGAGTTCTTAAACTTACTATCCCTTCGTTGTGTTCTCTGAAGTCCGAAACCTTCAGAAGTCTTTCAAATTCCTTCACAATACCCCCTAAATGCGTTTATTTTCGCTTTTGCGGTTACCTTCCTAAAATTCCTTCAATAGATGAAGAGTATAACTTCGAAAGGGTCTAACTGCCATAATTTTACATACTAGTTTCTGAGCGTTTTGTTAGCAATTTCAAGATGGCGATGACAATGAATTTGTCACTGTAATTTCTCTAGATTTTGTTCGTTTTTCGCAAAAGTACAAAATTGGCATTTAGACCCTTTAGGAGTTATACTCTTTAAATGTTAAAGGATTCGTATGGCATACCCTGAATTTTGTAAGAATTTCATATTCCCAACCGACCTGTAAAGTATCATTGTGCGATTGACGATAATGGTGTATATGGAAACAAATACGTAAATAACAGTTTTGGCGGCTGTTCACTTGGAACGAGAATGACTATTTCATTTGTCAAAACTATATGCCTATACTAATTTTTTAACAGTAAAAAGTTGCCATAAGCAATTTTTAGTTATTATGTACATATGTAGATATATAAAGCAAATATCGGTAATTTTCTACAATTTCAATCGTAGAACGAGTATCTACGCGTTTTCTATATTTTATTTATTCTTTCAATTTATGTAAGTCAACACACACATTACCTTAGTTGGGTAGGTAATAAGTGTAGTAGCAAACCTTTTTGAATAACAAATTTGTCGTTAAATAGGTATGTACGTGTACAATACGTAATAGTGAAATCAGGTGACAGCATTATTGTGCATTTAGATAATGGAACATTTTATGATTTATTCAACGAAACGTTTAAGGGTAAGTAATTTTGCATTTGTGCCTTGCATGTACTTAACGTAAAATTTGCTACATATGTATAAATTTCCCTACCAAATACTATCAATACTTCGCTTGCAATTTAATCTGACTTAGGTGTCAAGATTGTCCACATTTACAGTGACTCAACCTGAAACTCGGACGGTATGGAAAGTAACAGAAGCGTATATAATTTATGAAGAAAATGCAACAATATTTACAAACACACAAACCACAATAACAATAATATTAATCAAACATGTTTATAAAAATGTCACTAAATTGGCAACAAACTCAAAAACATTTAAAAGAAACACTGTTAACATTAAACATTTGGTTAGTAGTCGAATACAGTCCTTTCGGCATAAACTGTATTAAAGTTTCACAATATGAATAGGGTATTTTTGCCCATTCATCGAATAGTACAGCTTTTAAATCTTCACGGGAAGAGTATTTTTGCCAAATAACTTCAGAAAGTCTCGATTACATTCACATCCGGTGATTGAGTGGGCTTTTCTAAGACGTGCGGAGAAGTATAGAGTAACCAGGACCGACCCATGTGGGCTTTATGTTTAGGATAGTTATCTTGGTAAATTGGTATAATTCCTAATTTTTCAACACTTTCTTGCAAGTCGATATTAATATGTTTAATTATACATGCTGATTCATGATTCTTTCTATGATGTAGAGTTTTCCCGGACCAGCGACAGACATATATACACCCCCACACCATTAGATGACTTCTGCTTGTGTCTCCTCCATCCGCTCCGAAAAGGTTAAATCTCGATTTGTCGGTAAAAAGTACCCATCTCCAGAATGAAATTTTTTTTTCTAAATAATCTTCTACAAATTTCATACGCTTTATTCTATTCTGTTTCCTGATGTACGGTTCCTTTCGGACAACCAAACCGTGGAAAGCATGTCTTAAGATTTTTCGAAAGGCGTCAGGATTTGTGTGCGGTTAAGTTAGGGTCTTTTTATTATTTTTCTTACAATACAATGTGGGTCAGCTTGAATAAATAGTGTTCTAGAACTAGTATTGGGAATGTCTCGTTGTCATACTACATAGTTGTGGAGTTTGTATAAATTTTTTTTCAAAGACAATCGTACACAATTAATTATTTGTCATCTAAATAATTAATTATTTAAGATGACTTTTATACACAGTACTTCTTTGCCATTGCGATGGCGTATTGATAAATTCTTAGCCTATTATTGAAACAATTTAAAGTTGGCACTTAAAATATTTATGAGTTAATACAGCAGGTGTACCAGTACGTCGTATGGGATATTCCGAACAGAATTCATGCCTCTGTGCAATTTGTGTGCAGAAGTATTATCCAACAAACACCACTCCCCTTTGGTAACACATGCTATCTCATCCGACTGCCTTAATTTTCTCTCTCTCTGGTTAATAATTAATCGTAATAATCGCATCGATGGTTTTTTAGCTAATCCACCATAATCATTGCAAGAATAACCCAAAAACTCAAGCACAAACCTCTCTAACGGATGCTCGACATCGAAACTTCTCCGAGGTTCTAGTAAAACCATGATATTTCCACACTACCGCGAGTTCTTTTTAAATTGTACAAATGAGTCTATGTTTTATCTACCTATCTACCTATATTCCACAAAAAAGTTTAGAGAATTTGAAATTTCAAAACGAGAAAATTTTATCTGTGATGCTTCTACTTTTCTTGCTTGGTCTTCAGAGCACAAGGAACTGAGAGTTTAATTGACAGATTGACATAAAATACAGTGGCGGTCAGCTACTGAAGACCGACAATAACTTTGGAAATAAAAGTAATCAAACTTTGCAATATTGTATTACTAAATGTTTAAATTTATATTTTACAAACAAACTAAAGATAGTATAACCTAAAACTAATACATTTCTCTTTCGCAACTTAACGCAAAACACGTTATTGTTTGTTTTAATAAATATATCTATGTATATCTTTCCTATCTATATTTTTCCCGGACACATACTTAACACCAGTTTTAATTTTTATAATATTTCCAACAAAAATAAGTTCATTAGAATATTTTATTTTTTTTTAATCAATAACGGGTTGCTCTTCTCTTTTGACGGATGACTTCTTCGCTTCGCCGTGGTAACGCCTCTATTAACCTACGGCAACATTCGGCAGGTATGGTGTGCCAAACTTCTTCCATAGTGGCATAGAGTTGTTCCAAATTTGAAGGTTTTTTTCTATGTGCTTATCGATATGAATCCACAACATCTTAATTGGATTGAGGTCCGGTGATTGCGATGGACAAGGCAAAATATTGACAGAGTGGTCATTTAAAAATTGTTTTACTCTGTGTGCCGTGTGCTTTGGGCCATTATCAGCTTGTAACACCCAATCAATGGGCAGATGATCATTGGCAAATGGTAATAGGATCTTGTTTAGTATGCTCATGTAAACATATTGATCCATGATTCCGTTAATGCGATGAATGGGACCAACAAATTCATGCCACTCCAAACATTCACAGACCTCCTCCGACTTTCACGGTTGATTTTAGGCATTTGCTGCAGTATTATTCATGGATACGTCGTCGAACATACGATTTGGTCCTTTGCAAATTTTAAACGCATCTTCCGATTACGTTCTGATATCAAAGGCTGCTTGCGTGCTACTCGTCCCATTAAATTAAATCTTCTTCGGACCGTCCGAACACTAATTTTGCTGCCGATATCGAGACCAGATTCAGTTAAAACCTGGCTAGCTGTTTTGTGACGGTCGTCTTGCACAGTGGTTTTTCTAATTCTGCGTTTTCTGCGTACATTGTCGCTTGAATTTGTTTTATTTATGAATTGGACTGCTTGTATTCACGTGGATTTTGAAATATTAAATCGTTGTGCAATATCCGAAAACGAGTATCCTTCCTTTCTTAATAATTTAATTTGCACCCTCTGATGGGGAGTAATGTTCTTCCCTCGGCTCATTTGCATTATCAGAATTGCTTACATTTATGGTATTAGCAGTAGTAGGTTTAGCAAATATGTACAGAAAAAACGAAAAATATTTCTTGCTTTAATAACACAGCTTAATCTTCGAAGAAATACTGATTTTATACTACATTTTGGCAAACCCTTTCTAAAACAATTCAATATAAGACAATTCAATTTAACAAATATCTATAAATGTAAACGTGAGAGGTAAACTAAGATCTTATCAAAATAGGAAACATGTGGCATAAATCACAAATCTCATTAAGTAACTATGTGAGCATATTTCGAATACTTGGTGTGTTTATGTACGAAAGCTGATACCCAATTAGTCAGCTGTATTTCTCTAAAATTAGACTGCAGCGCATCTACGCGCAGATATGCACTCAGTGCCATTACTAAGTACACACTACTTCTTTTTTGTACTACATACTTAAAAATACGTTATTCAATCGTTGTTGTTCGACCTAGATTCTTCCTGATGATTTACTATAGATGCGTATATGTATGTACATATATTTCTATTTATTCTTGCTTGTTTTATGACTATCAACATAGTTCCCAATTTATGTCTATCTTGCGATAAAATGGATTTTTTTGGTTCTAATTTTAAAGGTGACGCAACCGAGAAGAAGAGGTGCCACTCAAAAAAGTTTATCAAATAAGTGAGTTTTAAGTATAATAATAGTGAAGACATTATAACGGCATCGAGTGTACAATTGAATTGTATTAGTGACGAATAGGGTAACAACTAACAACTAGTCACTGGTAATGATGTATGGCATCGCGTATGCGATCATTAAGATGATAACAAAGACAAATTGCTAAAACCCGTCCCCATGTTTACACAGAGGAGGAAAAAAGTGCGATCTGTTATGACTTGGTACAAATGAAGATAAATTGTCTCCGCAACGTTATGCTACCGCTTATCTTGTTGTACGTTTTTCTTTGCATAATTATAATATAGATAGTAGGAAATGTGCAGCAGAGCAATGTCAGTCCTCCACGCGGAAGTGTATGTAGACTGTTAAAATATTTACAGAGCAAATAATAGAAATTTGTAAGGTATTATGACGATATTATTCATTATAATGGCCTGGGATACAATACAAGGAAAAAGTAGTCGAAATACCTTTTCATCCACTACAATTCGCGAATGAACTTTTTTCCTTACTTTGAAGAACTTTTTACATCTTGCCCCTAAGATTTATTTTGTAAAGTAGGTAAAATAATTTGTGATACTTCCACGAACAGGTGTCTCAAGCTTTTACAGAGGAAAATGCGATATGGTAGTATTACCTCACTCACTTCTTCTCTAAACATGCCTGGACACAGATAGTTTAAAGGGCATATTTGCACTTTCCCACAAAACCAGCAGTATTAGTCTTATTTGAAAATCTGTTGGTATGTCTAATGCGCTTGTTTATGATTGTGTTAAATTTATGGTTTAGTTTTGCAAGCCATCAGCACTTATTTTCTTCTTTCATATTTATCCTATATGCACCTAGATTAAAAGTGGGAAAGTAGATACCTGAACTTTTACACAAATTCAGTTACTCTAACGAACTAGACAATATTTTTTGGCGCCACGAAGAGGTGTTTTAATTTTGCTTTCTAGGAACTATATGGCCATTATCATAAAAGATATTGCAGTCAGATATTACAGTAATGGTTTTGGGTGGCTACTATTTGGTAAAAAGATATCTAATAGCCTACTGTAATTACTCCAAGACTTGAAACTTTTGAACTGGGGCACATTAAAATTTTGATATTATTGTACTAACATAAAAAATTTCCCATTTCAACTTAAAAGATACCAACGCAATAAGAAAATCATGTAGTGAGTGCATGTGATGCCTAAAAAATGATCGTGCCACTGTTTTCGGTAGTTCACTGATATGAAAAGGCTTTTGATAGTTACAATTACGCAACCTGTATGAAAAAAATTACACTTTGAGAACTGTTACAAATATTTGTGTAGTTACATAAAAAATATAACTAAACTTCAGAAATGTCCTGGCTTTAGTGCTTTACAGCTGTGAATAATGATTTGAAACGTGTATTCATCAAACTTATGATTTTTTTGAGATAATAGTTATGAGAAGTATTTGATATTATAAATAATCTGTCGAGATTGTAAAAATCAGTTAGTATAAAACTGAAAACTCAAAATAAAGTAAATTGCAACAACGCACAAGAAATTTCACAGAATCTAGGATTTTCATGGTAATTATTTTCCCCTTCAGGTTACTCTAACCATGTATCTTGTTAAATAACAAAATAATACGGCGACATAACATTTTTCGGTAGGTCGGATAAGCCAATTTAACGAAAAATAAACCAGTTTGGATCAATATTTATATTGCTAACGTATGCATACTAGAATTTGTATGCGGATCATATGACATTTCTACCAGTGAAGACAGATGAATATTTGTAATAAAGCCCAAGCTGACGAGGGCCAAATGTTGGCATACAAGTTTGGCAAGAGATTGACGTTTTGGTATACGAAATGTATGTATCAATTATTTAACTACTCGATACTCGATATATTTAAATATTTAGTATTATAAACCAAGGAAAATAGGTTTAGCCTTATTATTTTGATGGAATCATGTGTAACGTCACAAATAAAAAGTCACTGTATGCATTCTTCCTTATAGTACGAAAAAAAAAAAACTCACTCAGTGTATGAAAACATAGACATTCTAATTGCTTGACAAATACTTACCTTTGCAATTTCAGGTGGGTGCAGCTTTCGATCTGCAATTAGTCTATGTAAACTGATTTCATAGCTTTGTCTGTAGCGGCATTAATTTACCCGTGTTTATTTTTATACGAGATTGCGCGATAATTCATACAGCGCTAACCATCGGGGTATGTAATGTATGTAACAAACAAAACACGTAGTATAAAACATGAAATATCCCCAACAATGCTGGGCTTTTCAAATTTCATTACAATGATTGAGAATTATTGCTAATTTGTCAAATAAATTAACGATCTACATTTTCTCCCATTTTTTGGCACAACATATTTATTGCTAATATTTTATAGGCTCTCCATTAGAACGAATTACTTCAAGCTTTCTCCTTCTTAAAGAATTTTTTGTAAGTAACTGTTTGGTATTGTTTACACCCAGCTTCAATTGCTGCAATAATACCTCCCTTGTTTTTGAATTGTTTTCCTTCGGCATAAATTTTTTATGCCAACCATTCCCAAGCATTTTCAATAAGACTTAAATCTGGTGAGGGGCTGGCCAGTCTGGAATACTCACATTATTCTCTAGAGACAATTGTTTAACAACACCTCTTGCAGTGTGGATAGCCGCGCTATCTTGCTGTAAAATCCATTGCTGAACTAAAAATATTTCAGTAAAGTTGATTTTCCGAATCTCTTAGAGATCGATATAATCGGCTGAGTTCTGCCGCCCTCCTAAGACAACTAAATGAATTACACCATAAATGAAAAATGCTGCCAATACTATGACTGAGCTGTCGACTCTATGACGACGGGATAGAAATAAGTTGGCCCTCCTTAAATCATGATAATAGTACCGGAAACCATCAGGTCCCTCTAAATTAATTTGTTTCTCGTGGCTAAAAATGAAAAATCTGAGGTTTTTTATGATACTGAAGTCAACGTGGTTCCTTCTTTAACTTGTGTTGTCAGAAATAGGTTAACTTTCGAATTATTTTACGAACTGTACCTCATGTAAAATTGACCTGCGTTCTCTCTCTGTTGTTGCTCTCCGACTTTTTTGGTCTTTACCATAATTTTCCGGATTTTTTAGAAAATTATTTATAGTCCAAAGAATTCGATTGATTTTCTAGCTATTTCGCTGTTTGAATAATTTTTGTTCAAATGCAAGAATCTTGCTGATCTTTATTTTCGTTGATGATTTAGCTCGACCCATTTCCATTATAATGCAGCAAGGAGCAGCAGGATAAACAAGTGACCAGGAATGTATCTTAGGATACTTGATAACGTGACTAAATTAAAAATTTGTGGGTGTCTGTCTATTAGTTGACCATGTCATGCAAGGTAGCTTAAAAGAAGAAATAGTTGGCTTTCGAATGATTAGCTATAACTCGTGATAATATAAAACAAAAAGAAAATTAATTACAATTTTTGAAAATAAAGGTGTATCAAAAGCACCTCTTCTCTGAGGAGACCGACAGGTACAAATAAATGTAAACAGAAATATACCGAATATACGCACTCAGAGAAAAAGGAAATAACTTCACGAAATGATTTTCGGAAACACAGTGAAGATCAATACTTAATGTGATATTTACATTATTGACTTATATCTCAAGATATTGCAAAATAAATTTCCTATAAATCTAATTCGAATCACTGGTATTGACTTGCACATTGGATAAAAACCATTTGATATGCTAAATATCCCTAGATTTTCTGGTTTGTGTGTATAATACTAACATTTCACGTTGAAAATCGAAAACGTAATACGTTATCGAAAATATACCTCGCCTTAGCTTCGTCCGGTGGAAAACTCCTGAATATCTGAATGTAAACGGTTTTCGTGAAATGACAACGATGGCGTAGGAAATAAACGACGCGACACGGAGCAGGTATTTATGACGCCGGCAAGGTCGCAAAGTCGTAAATACTTATGAGCATTATTCAAAAGCTCGTTTTGCGCGTTCTCTGTAAGCTCGCTGATGGCTATTCCTGCATGTTATTACATCAAATGTAATAAGGTTTGACACATTATTGCATCTCATAAATTTCACGATTACGACTTTTGCACAATTACCCGTTTTCGTTTTCGTTTTGCTAATATCAGGCTTACCTGCTAATGTTGAACTGTGTTGTACACTAAAAACACATGGTTTGAAAGTTTCGTCTGAGAGTCTATGTAAATATAAATGTAAACGTAAATACATATCTATCTATGGTATGCCACTATTATTGAATGATCTTTTTGCAGTGAACATGGAAAGATGTTTGAAGATAACATACAAAGTCCAGAGAAATTGTAGGCAGTGGTAATGTACTACATCAAATTTGTACACCAGTAGTATTTTCAAATACATATATTGGGGAGAGTGGTCCGAAGTTGGCACTGTGGTTAAAGTCGGCATCATCATCGTGTCTCTTAAAGATGGCATGAGTATCGGCTCTATTATTATGCCGTGTGCAGTCACTGACGTAATTTATATTCTAAGTTATCCGCAGTTATCGGTTAAGATTGTGCTGTGCGAAGTGAGAGCGTTTTTATTTTTCGCTCAAACCAGAATTTCATAATTGTCTTTCGTTCTGAAACAGCTACAGGTATTTACATTTTTCGAGAATAAAAAACGTTTGGGTGAATTAGTTTTCTTTTCAATGCTCTAATTGATTGTTCACATTGATTTAACATTTGCTGTGTATTGCGTGCCTGCGTGTTGATATCAAACGTGTAGAAAGTCGTAGTGGTCTAAAGTCGGGACCAAACAGGTGGTCTTGAGTCGGCACCATTATTTTATGCTCTTAACGCCTTCCTTCATTGGTTTTATAATTTTCCTAGTCTTCGAATACTGTCGCGCTAATGAGTTTCATGTTGTTTCATCCCCCCTTCCCGTTATTCTCATTGACTCCAACCCTTAGACGACAGTGTTTTTGAACCTTTCAAAGTTACATTGAATAGGCAGTTTGGGTCATTCATGCGCATGCATCCTGGTCGCATGGTCCAGATCTTCGATATTCCATCCATGGTTTCTCGAGCACTCGAGCAAGGTGCGTCCAGAGGTGAACATTAAATAGGGCTTCAGAACGGGCATTTGGGGAATGAATTCTGATATATTCCAAGAAACCGACTTCCTACCCAGCTCAACAACGGATCGGCCTAATCCTGAAAATACTGAAGTTTACAGAGTTGCGACGGGAGAAGTGGTTGCCGAGCCAGAAGATAACGTCGAAGCTATTGTGACATACCATGGACTCGTGGCGGCGATCGATGAGGACTCCAGGAACTCGTCATATTCGTTCACCACTCTGACTTCACTGTCCTCGTCTGCGTCATTTTTAACTGATATTTGAGAAAGTATCTCGCCATTTCACGCTGAACAGCAATTCTAACAGTTGTGGATGAGATCTGCCGCATCGCTGAGAAGAAGAGAAACGACGACTATCGTCTAAAAACAAAACGGGACCAACTAAACGAGCGAAGAAATCTGAGAAAGTACAAGGATGCCAGTCTCCGCAGACCGCACTTGTGTTCGCGTTTGCTCCACCATACGTGCTGCGAATTTGACAGCGACAATGGATGACAATTATTGTTTTCATAATACTTCTCATGTTCATATGTTTAAAGTGTTTTGTCATAATACCCTGCCAAAATTATTCTATATGATAGGTACTGAAAATAGCCATACCTATGTACTTTGTCTGGTTGAAATTTTCATAACAGTTTGCGTTAAAGCATACATTACCAACCAAAATTATTAACCACAACAAGTAGTTTACAGGTATGATATAGTCTACGTCAAAATATTTAAAAGTGAAGAATCTAGGACAGGAAATCAATAATAAATACTAAATAGAACAGCTACATGTAATCATTTCAAATTATTTATATCTAAAATTATACTATTGCTTGTCCTCTTCTCCTTCAATTTCAAGAATTTCACTAATCCCTAATATTAACAGACGACGTTTTAAATCCGTATGTAGATCCACAATGTTTATCTAATCACCTTTGATAAAAATATTGCCGACTGGCAATATAATTAGTGAAAAAAATCGTATAACTTATTCTAGTATAGTTTCTTAACTAGTGCGTGCATGTTGGTTTATTAAAAAAACTTAGTGCACAATATATGAAAGTATAATGACTACAAAGAAACGAACATATAATGAAGAACAGAAAAAGCAATTTATAGAAAAAGTGGATCAATACGATTGGGGATCGATAAATTGCTATTCAGCATTTCATACCGTACTCCACAAAATTATGGATGAAACTTTTCCTCATGTTCTTGATGTGGAGGAGAATCAACAACATATACAAACTGCTAATCGATTCAACGACTACTACGTTAATATTGGCAATACAAAGCAGGCAAATATTAAGAAAGAAGCCGAAGGAGAAGAGTCTACCCAAGATGATTTGTATCTTGTTGGTGATCACAGCCCAAAGGAACCTTTCCTCTCGTTTGAAGCGACTAACGAAGATGCTGTCACGAAGATAATAGAACAATTAAAAACTAGTTCCGACACAAGTCCAGATGCATACGGATTAACGGTAGAGTTATTAAAATTAATTTCAGATAAAGTATCGGGTACTATAGCAAAGTTAGTGAACAAGAGTTTTCAAGAAAGTATTTTTCCTGAGGAATTGAAATTAACAGCAATACTACCGCATGAAAATGTATCTGACATAGACCATGATCGTGATGATCCAGCCAATTCTAGACCAGTAGGAATAGTACCAGTTCTATCTAAGATTTTTGAAGATATAGTGGTATTTCAGTTACGTCAATATTTCGAAAAGACCAATTTGTTTGCTGAAGAGCAGCACGGGCACAGAACAGGACGAAATACAGTATCTGCAATTTTATCAATGTTAGAAGCAACCGTTTCTAAAATCAAAGAGGAACAAAGTGTGAGATTTACTATCTACGACTTAAGTGAAGCATATAATTCTGTCGATCATCAAATACTCTTAAAAAAAATTAGACTGTATGGAGTGGGGGAAGAGCCGGTAAAGTATCTTGACTCATACTTAACAGGCAGAAGCCAGTTTGTACGTAGATTTGGTTGCCAGTCCGATACAAAATATATTAATGTTGGAATACCGCAAGGTTGTAAGTTAGCTCCGTTTTTGTTCGCCGTATATATAAATGATCTTCCAAGTACTGTGTCTGGGTCTATACGTACAATCATGTATGTGGACGATGTGGCTTTTATTACACCGTATCAAGAAGATGATTTAAGAATTGCCGAGAAACTAAATGAAGACGTTAACATGTGGTTGGGCAGAAACCTATTGCAACTAGAAGCAAATAAAATTCAACATCTCTTGATACCGCATATCAAACCTATAAGAATAGAATCAGTAAAATTCGTAAATGTAGTATTAAGTAATGATTTGTCATGGTCGGAGCATATAAACTATTTAGTCGAGCATAAACTAGCAAGTGCGAAACAATCTATACAAGACAAGGCCTCACAGAATGTATCTTTTGATATACTTCGAGATACGTATATAAACGAATTTCATTGTTACTTTACGAAAGATATATTACTGTGGGGACATTCAGAAGAAGCAAATATAATTTTCGAAAAACAGAAGGAAGTAATTTCTATATTGCAACCTGGTGAGGACAGCATTAAAAGTAAATTTAATTTCTGTAACGTGCTAACAGTACCTGCGTTATATATTCGTTCATGCCTTCTACATGCACACACTTCATCAGAACGTAACATTAAATTAGATTTGGAAATATATAGAATAGAACCGAAATATACTGTAACACATCTGTATAATGCTTTGTGGGATGAAATACGAGCATATGATAAAAAAGATTTTCGCTTCAAGATATCATCAATGCTTGCTAAAGATGCAATTTTTACTGTAGAAGAATATTTGATGTCTGTTAAAAGACCGAGGCACATTATCGGTCCTAGACGTAGAGGAGGTCGTAGATAAAAATACAAGAAGGTGCAGAATATCCGACTTATTAAATATATATTCATGCCTATACCATATTATAAACTAAAATAAAATATTGCAATTTATAACGTTCCTTTATTTATTTAAAACACATTTCAATAATAATTAAATATAATTACAAATAATAATACATTTTTACAAAATTACGAAAACATGTAAATACGTGACTGGCAACTGATATGACAACTGTTATTGTTTTTGTTTTACATTTGAAAAACATAAATAGTGAGAACACAATATTGAACCCTTTTACTTAAAAAATACAAATCATACGTGAGCGTAGTGACAAGTTTTATTATTTGGCTTTGTAAGTAAATTACTCGACATAATAGAGGATTTTATAACACATTTTTTTTAGATAACTTATCAGTAGGCATCTGAACTGAATAAAACAAAAATCCAGGCAGAGTAATTTTGACAAGTTTACTACTGGAACAGCTGCTATAACTTCTTATACACTTAGGCTTAATAAAATCATTATCAAAATTTTACGAATGCGCTATTTCTAAAAATGTTTCAAACGTAATCCAAAATGCAATTTAACATTCCTGGGATTGAAGACTGAATATTCTGTAGACTGTTGTGCTTGTTACTTGAATCCTTCCTTACAGAAGTATTGAGATAGTGTCGCAATAGCCCACATCTATCTGCTTTCTGTTTAGAGTACATTTTGATGCGTTTGTGCATTACCTTATTTAAAGTATCAGTTCTATTATTGTTAGAACTATTTCCAACAATATCGTTCCATAGGCATCATACATTAGTATGTGCATTGTCACTGTAGACGTGCGACTTTGTTGTTGGTTTTTACATTTTTTGTGTTTCTCTCTATATGAATGCTGCATCTAGGAAAAATTAGTTTATTACTGATGTCCATAAGCGTCTTCTATTTGAGGTAGATAGTTTTGACATTAATTCGACTAACTTTGCGGTAAGTCATTTGGTTCTGTTACTGGAGTTGTCTCTGCGCTTTTATCAAATTTTATCCATCGTTAGTCCAAAGTAGCTTTTTATGAGTCTAGTTTCTGTATTTTCGAGAGTGGACGTTTTGTCCTTCTGCTTGCAGCCAGTGGAGTGCAGTCGTTTGTTGAGATTTTATCATCGCTGAATTTGCGCTTGCTTTCAGGATTGCTATCTATTGCTTTTATAACCAGCGCCAAATAATCAGTAAACCCTCTTAATCTAGCGTTCCTGAGTTTTTCTGGTGGCAAAACTTTTTTAGATGGTTAGATTTGAAATTTTCTTGTAACACGAATCTGAAACGACCAGAAGCAAAGCACCACCAACTGTAACAACAATAACGGTATAATACTTGCGAAATAAGTATTTACAGCATTTTTCGGACTCTGATTGTTAATAGTATTTCTTAGTTTTGCATAAATTTTAAAGTAGCTGCCTCGCAAATAGAAAAAAGGTTTTTATCGAACTTTTTTCCGAAATACAGTTACACAACTTTCAACTTGCGCCGAATCAGTTCGCCCGTTGAATATTACTTAGCTTGGCTGCCACCGGATCTATCTGCACTGCATTTCGAACCTCATAGCGTGGTTTTCTGTAGTGAGCATCTTTTCACGGAGAGGAATGCTTGAGATTTACGTCAGTATTGCTACCGTAACAGAAGAAACTGTACATACATACATAGCTCAGCAACTATCAGATTCTTGCAATTAATCTAACTCACGTTGAAATAAACCAACATAAACGGAACAGAATAGGAATTCTATTATTATTATTATATGTACTTGCCATCAGTGTTCTATTTATAATGAATTTCTATGATCTTGCTAGACTGTAATCTTAACATGTGCAATGAAGTATTATTTTAAATCTCTATCGACATCAAAATGGTTAATCTAATCTCGTCTTTTGATAAAATTCTTGCCGATTTCTGTCGTACTTAATTAAAAAATTATTTGAGTTCAGTAATGACTTTTAAGCCATACATACTTGATGTTTTAAAACCATGATAACTGTAAAAGAGCGTACATATAATCCAGATCAGAAAAGACTGTTTGTTGAAAAAGTGACTAAATATGACTGGCATTTAGTAAATTGTTATTCAACATTTCATAACGCACTTCAAGAAATAATTGACGAAACGTTTCCTGAGGTAGTGGTAATAGAAGATAGTGAAGATGTACAAATTGCTAATGAATTCAATAAGCATTACGTTACCATTGGTAAGAAAAAGCAAGATGACATCAAGAAGGACGCAGGAAGAGACAAATCGCTACAGGATCCACTGCACCTTGTTAAAGAGCACAAAATCCTTAAACCGTTTCTTACTTTTGAACCGATTCAAGAACACACTGTAAAGCGGATAATATCTTCATTACGAAATAATCCGGAACTATGTCCAGACGCGTATGGATTTTCTGTAGAGTTGTTGCAAGCTATCAATCCTCAAATATCAAGTATTCTTACCAAATTAATTAACAAAAGCTTTAAAGACGGTGTTTTCCCGAATGAATTAAAATTGGCAGCGGTATTACCATATGAGAAAAAGCATAGGATAAGCGGTCACCCTAATGATCCGACCAGTTTTAGACCAGTATCGATAACATCAGTTTTATCCAAGGTGTTTGAAGATGCAGTGGTACTTCAGCTACGTGAACATTTCGAAAACAACAACCTGTTCTATAAAGGACAACATGGGCATAGAAATGATGGAAGTATAGTGTCTGCAATTTCGGCAATTTTGAGTGTAGCGGTTTCTAAATTAAAAAAAGGAGAAAGTGTGAAATTTACTATGTACAACTTTGGCGAAGAATATGATTCTGTCGATCGTGAGATATTGTTAGATAAATTTAGACGCTATGGAGTGGGAGAAAAACCAATAAAATACCTTGAATCATTTATAAATGAAAGGACTCAGTTTGTACGACGATGTGGATGTCGTTCCGACACACGAAATATGGGTACTGGAATACCACAGGGTTTAAAGTTAACTCCGCTACTCTTTGCCGTATACGTAAATGATCTCCCTGATAACGTGATGGGTTCTATATATACAACCATGTATACCGAAGAGGTGTGCTTTATTACACCGTATAACGGAAATGATACAAGCACTGAAGAAAAACAAGTGAATGAAGACGTCAACAAGTGGCTCCGTAGTAATCTCCTGCAAGTTGAAGAAGCAAATATTCAACGTCTCGTGATACCGCACATCACGCCTGAAACCATTGAAACCGTAAACTTCCTAAGTGTAATATTAAGTAATGATTTATCATGGTCAGAACACATAAAGCACTTAGTAGAGAATAAATTGGCAAGTGTAAAAGAATCTATACAGGAGAAGTCCGCAATTGGGTCACCTTATAAGCAACTTAGAGATGCATATCTAGATTTTCATGGACGTATGGCGCGAGATACATTACTCTGGGGACATAGTAACGAGGCAAACGTTATTTTCGATCTTCAGAAAGAAATGATATGTTCTTTTGAACATCGTGGACTCAGTTTTAAGAGTAAATTCATGCACGCTAGAGTACTGACATTACCTTCATTGTATATACGGTTTTGCCTTTGTCATGCGCATAATTCATCCAAACTTAACATTAACATGGATTTGGAAATATATAGAACAGAACCGAAATATACCCTAACAGAATTATACAACGCTTTACCGGAAGCAATACGAAAACTGGATCAACATGAGTTCAGGGCCAGCATAACGAATCTACTTAGCAAAAATGCTATTTGCAGTAAGGAGGAATTTCTGCAGAAATGTTCAGAACTTTAAAATATTGATCTACAATTCTATTCAAGAATCAATTAAATCGGATCAAGTGTAGCTATGGGAGAAGTAGTAATAGATAACAGTAGACACGTAAACTGAAACAATGATATATTTGCAAGCATGGTAGGAGTACCTATATGTATAGGTATTATGATAATTCTATAGTAGAGAATTGGTGTACCACAATCAGAACTTAGTTACTGGTATTATTTAACAAACATTATATATCGTATGATAAATTAAATATTGTTGAAATGAAGTGTCTGTATTTATTTATATGTCAACTATATTCATAATAAAATAAAGCGTATGTGCTATTTTTTTACAAGATTAATGAGGCTAAGCGGATCAAAAACGGTCAATAAATCATTCACTTTAAACATCGTTAAGAATTACGGCAATGATTTTCATTCCTAATATTAATCCTTAGCAACCGCTGATAATTTTTTTCCTAAAATAAAGATTTAGTATGTGCTTATTTATGACACTAGATCGTGTTTTTGTTTGTATCAGAATCATAGATCCTTATCCTTCCACAGCTGAATCTACATATCTGATACGTGATTTTTTTGACTTACGCTTATAAACAAATGAAGTACTGGAAACAATGCATTCATTGCATTTTTTACACATTTTTGTATGTGCATCATTAATAGAGATCGCAATATGATTTTTTATCACAGATATCAGAACAAAGTAATTTTGATAAGCATTATTTCAAAATAGGGAATTTTGTTCCTTAACTTTTACTATAAATTAACTTAATTGATTTATTTTGACTTGTTGTCGGTTGTCCTCCCAGTTAGTTGAAACCTCGTGTAATTAGTTACAGTGACGAACTTTAAGTAAGACGTGTTTGTTCAGTAAAAGTAAAATTGTAAATCATGATAACTAAAAAACAACGAATGTATAATGAAGAACAAGAAAAACGATTTGTAGAAAAAGTGGCTGAATATAACTGGAGTTCAGTAGATTCTTATTCCACATTTCACAATGCACTTCAAGAAATAATTGATGAAACTTTTCCTGAAATACTTTCAGTGGAAGATAAAGAAAATGTTGAAATCGCTAATAAATTCAATGACTATTACGTTACTATTGGTAAGAATAAACAAAAAAGCGTTAATAAAAGAGCAGATGTGGAACAACCTGCACTTAATCCGCTCCACCTCGTTCGTGATCAAACTCCTGTGCAACCTTTCGAATTTTTTAAGCCGATCGACGAGCATACTCTGAAACGTATTATAGAAGCATTAAAAATCAATCCCGAACTATCTCCAGATGCATACGGATTTTCCGTACGACTACTAAAGTCAATTGCAGATATCATATCAGGCACACTGGTAGACCTAATTAACAAAAGCTTTGAAGAAGGTGTTTTTCCCGCTGCATTGAAATTAGCAGTGGTAATACCACATAGTACAATGCCTAATGCGGATTATGACCACGATGACCCGTCAAATTTTAGACCAGTTTCGATAGTATCACCATTATCTAGAGTTTTTGAATATGCAATAGTACATCAGCTACGGGAATATTTCGGAAATAACCATATGTTCTCTAAGAAGCAACATGCATTCACAAAAAGGGGCTACTTGTTATCGGAACTATCTGCAGTGATGTCACTGTTAAATGTAACCGTTTCTGAGATCAAAAAAGAACGAAGTGTGAAATATACTATGTATGACTTAAGTGAAGCGTATGACAGTGTCGATCATAAAATACTAATGAAGAAATTGAGGCGGTTTGGAATAGGTCATAAGGTGCTAAAGTATATTGAATCGTATTTAAAGGGAAGAACTCAGTTTGTGCGACGATGCGGTTCCTGTTCCGATATAAACGATATTAATGTTGGAATACCGCAAGGTGTAAAGTTAGCACCGTTTTTGTTTGCCGCATACATAAATGATCTTCCAGATAATGTGTCTGAGTCTTTGTGTACACTCTTGCATGCTGACGACGTGTGTTTCATTACACCGTATCAGCAAAATTATGTAGGGATTGAAGAAAAAATAAATGACGATGTTAATATGTGGCTCCGTAGTAACCTTTTACAAGTAGAAGAAAATAAAATTCAACGTCTTTTGATACCGTATAAAAAACCTAACAAAATAGAATCAATAAATTGTTTAGGTCTAACCCTGTGCAATGATTTGTCATGGTCAGAACATATAAACTATTTAGTGGAAAACAAACTCCTAAGCGCTATCAAATCTATAGATGATATAATCGCAGTAGGTTCACCTTACAAAGAAATCCGAGAAATTTATCACCGCAAATTTGTTGGGCCTCTTGAATACAATATCTTACTATGGGGCCACGAAGAGGAAGCAAATATAATTTTTGAAAAGCAGAAAGAAGTAATTTCTATGTTGGTGCCCGGCGAGGAAAGCATGCAAAGTAAATTTAGATCTTCCGGCCTACTAACACTGCCTTCATTATATATCCGCGCATGCCTTCGATTTGCACATCGGTTATGTAGTCACAACAATTGGGATTTGGAAATATATCGGACACAACCGAGATATACTTTAAAAGATCTCTACAACGCTGTACCAGAAGCACTAAAAAAATTTGATCAAAAAAAATTCCACTACAACATAACAAAGGTACTTGTAGAAGGTGCCTTTTTCAGTATAGAAGAATTTATAAATTTTCCTAAAAATTCAAAACTATCTTATCGTTTTAGTCGCTGGTAGGTACGGCAAAATAGTGGAGTAGTTTACTTACGAAAAATGCTTAGTTCAGATGGTCGAGTATGAAAATTATTAACCATAAGCAATTCATTAAATTTAATAACATGTATCGTCTATCAAACATGCAGAATGTACTTATATTGTTTATTAAAATAAAATTGTAAAGCAAGCTGCGCGTTTGTATTATACGCTCAATAATAAAATTAGGTATTACGGCTAGTTTTATAAAATTACCGCAACTATTTCAGCTACGTGAACATTTTGAAAACAACCATCTGTTCTATAAAGTACACCATGGACATAGAAATGACGGAAATATAGTGCCTGCAATTGCAACTTAGAGATGCATATCTAGATTTTCATACAGGTATGGGGCGAGATATATTACTTTGGGGACATAGTGACGAGGCAAACGTTATTTTTGATCTTCAGAAGGAAATGATTTGTATTCTTGAACACCGTGGACTCAGTTTTAAGAGTAAATTCATGCACGCTAGATTGCTGACATTACCTTCATTGTATACACGATTTTGCCTGTGTCATGCGCATAATTCATTCTAACTTAACACTAACATGGACTTGGAAATACATATATAGAACATAACCGAAAAATACTCTAACAGAATTATACAACGGTTTACCGGAAGCAATACTGAATCAATATAAGTTCAGGGCCAGGCATAACGAATTTACTTAGCGAAAATGCTATTTGCAGTAAGGAGGAATTTCTGCAGAAATGTTCAGAACTTTAAAATATTGATCTACAATTCTATTCAAGAATCAATTAAATCGGATTAATGTAGCTAAGGGAGAAATAGTAGTAGATACGTAAACTGAGACGATAATATATTTGCAAGCATGGTAGGAGTACCTGTATGTATATTATGATTGTTCTATAGTAGAGAATTGTTGTATCACAATCATAAGTTAGTTACTGGTATTATTTAACAAATGCTATATATCGTATAATAGAATAAAATATTCTTTAAATAAAATGTCTGTATTTATTTACATGTCAAATATATTCATAATAAAATAAGGTGTACGTGCTAAATTATTTTTACAAGATTAATGAGGATAATCGAATGAAAAACGGCAAATACAGCATTTACTTTAAACATCGTTAAGAATTACGGCAATGATATTCATTCCTAATCCTAATCCTTAGTAACCCGCTGATAATTTTCTTCGTAAAATATAGATTTAGTATGTGCTTATTGTATGATACTATGATATGATACTGATTCATGCTTATGATACTAGATCATGTTTTTGTTTTAAATCACAATAATAGATTCTTATCCTTCTACAGCTGAATCTACATATCTGATACGACGTCTTTTTTTATTTGCGCTTATAAACAAACGAAGTACATACTCGAAACAATAGAAACATTGCATTTTTATACGTAATAGAGATCGGAATCTGATTTTTTATCACAGATACCAGAAAAACATAATTTTTATAAGTATTCTTATGTAACAAAAATTACAACCACTTTGTCAAGTTCAGCATCTACATGTTTAGAGGTTTAGTAGAGTTCACGGCGTAAAAATCTAAAATACCGAATATGGTTTCTCAAAATGAGGAATTTTGTTCCTTAACTTCTACTATAAATTAACTTGAGAATTTTAGTTCATTTTTTTGTAATTTTATTTAAGTTATCTGTTTGTTAAGTTCATCACAGTAATACTATGCGTATTTGAATAGTTTTGAAGTTTTTGTACTGCCAATAAACGTAAATAAAATAATAATACTTTTAAAAAGAGCGCTTTTTTCTGGATTTACAGTTCATTTGTTTTATAATTATTTAAAGCTATTTGGGTTCCAATGCGAAGAGTATAGAAGAATTTTCGTAAAATGTAACCCTATATACATTCCAAAAAGAGATCTTAACAATACTCCTTCATAACAAAATAGGAAATTGAAAGATTATTTTGTCTCTGTCGCTATCCTCTCTTTAACCAATTTCCAAAATCTTGTTAGTTTGTAATCTCAACAGATTTCAGGAAGATTATTTTAAATCTGTAGACACCGTAATGTTTATCTAATCTCACGATTTGATAAAAAAGAACATGTTGTCGATTCTCCTGGCAATTAGTTGAAAAATCGTGTAATTAGTTACAGTTACAATTTTTAAGTAAGAAGTGTTGTTCAGTAAAAATAAAATTGTAAATCATGGTATCTATAAAACAACGATCGTATAATGAAGAACAAGAAAAACTATTTGTTGAAAAAGTGGCTGAATATAACTGGAGTTCAGTAAATTCTTATTCCACATTTCACAATGCACTACAAGGAATAATCGACGAAACTTTTCCTGAAATACTCTCAATAGAAGGTAGTGAAAGTGTTCAAACCGCTAATAAATTCAATGACTACTACGTTACTATTGGTAAAAATAAACAAGAAAATGTTAATAAAAGGGAAGAGGTGGAACAACCTGCACTTAATCCGCTCCATCTTGTTCGTGATCAAACTCCTGTGCAACCTTTGGATTTTTTTAAGCCGATCGACGAGCATACTGTGAAACGTATTATAAAAGCATTAAAAATCAATCCCGAACTATCTCCAGATGCATACGGATTTTCCGTACGACTACTAAAGTCAATTGCAGATATCATATCAGGCACATTGGTAGACCTAATTAACAAAACCTTTGAAGAAGATGTTTTTCCCGCTGAATTGAAACTAGCAGCGGTAATACCACATAGTACAATGCCTAATGCGGATTATGACCACGATGACCCGTCAAATTTTAGACCAGTTTCGATAGTATCACCATTATCTAAAGTTTTTGAAGGTGTAATAGTACGTCAACTACGGGAATATTTCGAAAAGAACCATATGTTCTCTGAGAAGCAACATGCACTCACAAAAGGACGCAACTTACAATCTGCAGTGTTGTTAATGTTAAATGTAACATTTGCTGAGATCAAAAAAGAACGAAGTGTAAAATATACTATGTATGACTTAAGTGAAGCATATGATTCTGTTGATCATGAAATACTTTTAAACAAATTGAAGTGGTTTGGGATAGGTCATAAGGCGTTAAAATATATTGAATCGTATTTAAAGGGCAGGAGTCAGTTTGTGCGACGATGCGGTTCCTGTTCCGATATAAAAGATATTAATGTTGGAATACCGCAAGGTGTAAAGTTAGCACCGTTTTTGTTTGCCGCATACATAAATGATCTTCCAGATAATATGTCTGAATCATTGTGCACACTCTTGTATGCTGACGACGTGTATTTCATTACACCGTTTCAGGAAAATGATGTAAAGATGGAAGAAAAAATAAATGAGGATGTTGACATGTGGCTTCGTAGTAATCTTTTACAAGTAGACGAAAATAAAATTCAACGTCTTTTGATACCGTATAAAAAGCCTAACAAAATAGAATCAATAAATTGTTTACGTCTAACCCTGTGTAATGATTTGTCATGGTCAGGACATATAAACTACTTAGTGGAAAACAAACTCCCAAAGGCGATCAAATCTATAGAAGATATGATCGCAGTAGGTTTACCTTATAAGGAAATCCGAAGCACTTATCTCGACAATTTTTTTTTGCCTCTTGTACACAATATATTACTATGGGGCCACGAAGAGGAAGCAAATGTAATTTTCGAAAGGCAGAAAGAAGTAATTTCTATGTTGGTGCCTGGCAGGGAAAGCATGCAAAGTAAATTTAGATCTTGCAGCCTACTAACACTGCCTTCATTATATATCCGCACATGCCTTCGATTGGCACATGAGTTATCTAGTCACGGCAATTGGGATTTGGAAATATATCGAACACAACCGAAATATACTTTAGAAGATCTCTACAACGCTGTACCAGAGCCCATAAAAAAATTTGGTCAAATAAAATTCTACTACCGCATAACAGAGGTACTTATAGAATGTGCCTTTTTCAGTATAGAAGAATTTATAAATTTTCCTAAAAATTCTAAACTATATTATGGTTTTACTCGCTAGTCGGTACAGCTTCCAGCAAAGTAGTGGAGTGGTTTACGTATAAAGAATGTCTGGTTCAGATGGTCGAGTATGAAAGTTATTAACCACAAGCAATTCATTAAATTTAATAACATGTATCGTTTATCAAACACGCAGAATGTATATTGTTTAATAAAATAAAATTGTAAAGCAATATGTCCGTTTTTATTTTATATTATACGCTCAATAATAAAATTAGGTGCTACGGCTATTTTTAGAGAATTACCGAAACATAAGATAACATAAGATTGTCAGAAACAGTTAATAAGTCAATTACCTTGCCTCAGATAATCTGATAGGAATGGCATTGTTATGAAAATCCTTAGTAGTCTATTGATAAGCTCTTTCCGAGAATTTTGGTTTGAAAATGGTTGTAATCTATAAAATACATATGGTCACCGGTGAGTTTTGCTTCGTCTATATACATACATAAATTGTTGTGATAGCAAAATCCTAGGATATATAGGAAATAAATATCTAGAATCCATATACATCCATATGCGTCATCTCATTGTCGTATTTACAGCAACAGTTGCCGATAACCAGCCTAAAAGTAAACTATTTCACCAATTCTTTAAAAACAAAACCTGTTTGCGCTATCTGCGCAGCACTAACGTTCTAAACTAAACCACGTAACTCGAGCTTTCATGATTTTCTCCGTTTAGAGTAAATTGAATTAGATTCGATTAATAGTGACTTCATCAGGCAGTAGTCGTCTATCTTGATTGCGACCAATGAGATCTATTTTGAATACCCCTAATATTTTAGTTCCAATTGATCTTTGAACGTCTGTTAGGATCCTCGTGTGGACTGTGATTCTAAGCGCTCCTGTTCCAAGTGGTGGCTCCTCTGTTGAACTATCGCCACGAAATCACACGTTATGTGTTTCTGTATTTGGAACAGAGTTAGTATAATATGTGAGAGATAATTAATAATTAGTGGATAAAGATAGTCGTTATGGTGTTGTTGCCTTTTGTTGAAGTGCAGCAAGAATTTAGCTTTATTAACTGAAAATTTAATTAAGTTTTTTGATTTCTTGATTGACTAGTTCTTTTGTTTAAATAGCTCTAATCCCATGAATTGGGACTCTCTCGCATTATGAGCCTTTCCTTCGAAGCCTGCTTTTGAAAATTGTTTGCCTTTCATCATGGATGGATTGCCTTCCTAGAACTTTTTTCTAAATATTTGCTGTTACATTAGGTGTGGACTAGTATATTTTACAAACGTTTTTACAAATGTCACAAAGTGCTGCATAGGAAGCACAACATCATTTGAAAGTAAGAAGGTAGCATTGCTCAATTTTTGCTACTTACATCAAAATCTCTCTCTATGTACTGGTATCTCCTTTTTGGGCCTTAGTATCTTGATAAAACTAATGTATTATCTCAATAAATACTCCGTGATTATCCGGTTTATATATATATAGTGTTGAAACTGCTAAAAAGACGGATCCAAAGAAGCGGTGGTCTTACATAAATCAGAAGAAGAAACCAACAAGTGTACCCGGACAATGTGTCAAAGGTCAGTAACTACTTTGTGTGTCCAAATGATATATCGAATGCATTTGCGTCACACTTTCAATCGGTTTTTATACAAAACTTCAATTCAGCTGATTCCGTTGAGACTAGTTATGCGCCACCATATCCCACAATTTATATGCGGGAATTTGATCTGGACGAAGTTCTGGAGGCTATTAGGAGTTTCAAATCTAATCTTACTATGGGCACCAATTCTGTGCTTTCCCTCGTGGTGAAGGACAGTACATTCTTATTGCAATATCCGCTGTTTCATATTTTCAATCTCATTATTAAACTTAAGACCATTGAAATAGAAACGTGGACCGAACTCGGTAAAAGCGTCCCAGCGAGGCAACACTCAAGGCGATTACTTCAGCAAGTGTTGACTCCAAACTGGTTTGGGGCTGCGTAAATGCCTTAAATGAGGTGGATTCTCAAAGGAAACTAACTTTGGCTTGGGTTCCTAGCTGCAAGGGCGTGAAAGGAAATGAAGCGGCAGACAATCTGGCCAGATAAGGTTCGTCACGGTAAGTCGTCGAGTCTGGCCTATCCTTCGGCGCCACCTTTTAACAATTCAGGAAGTCCAGCAACGATTGGATACATAACAAATCCACGGACGGTGACAAAGATCACCATGACAAAGACAGGCAAAATAGTTCCTAAAAGAAGAGAAGCCTGAATTCACTAGAGACCTGCTGGGTACAGACAGGAAAACCGTCAAACTGATAGTACGTCTGTTGACAGATCACTGTAGACTAAATAGGCATATGTACAACATAGGCTGAGCGGAAGATGCCACCTGAAGATTCTGCAAGGAGGAGGAAGAAACCCCATTCCATGTGCTGTGTCATTGCGAAGGCCTGGCAAGGACAAGGTTTCTAATGTTGGGCACAGAGAATTTCACAGCGCACAGCTACACAAAAGAGCCGGTCTCAAGGACTCTAAGCCCCATAAAGAGAGCAAAGTTAGAGGGCGCCTTCTAGGCTCAACGGGGATCATAATAGACCTGGAAGGTCGCGGTCAAAGAAGCCCGTGCTGCCACCTCTACCCTGATCTAATCTATTCTAATCTAATCTAACCTAAGACCTGTCTTAGTCGCTGGAAGTCTTTACGCATTACTCCTGTTTTTAAGTCTGGTGATAGGAACGATGTCCATCATATCTAATTTATCAAGAATTTTTGAATTTACACTAAATATTTAAACAAACGTATATATAGACTGATTTCCACAACTATTACTCCAGACCAACAGGGATTTGTACGTGGCAAGTCTACATTTACCAATCTGTTCATTTTTACCGATTTTGTGTCCAAATCTCTTGATCCCAGAATTCAAGTTGACGTAATTTACGTTGATTTTTTCAAATCCTTCGGCCAGGTGCAGCATTCTTTGATTGTCCGCAAGCTTGGTAATTTTGGTCTGTCTAATAACATTTTTGATAACGATTTTTTTCGGTGTTACATGGGATAAGAACAATACGGGTAATTCCGGTAACTTCAAACGCCACAACTTTTAATTACTACCGGACACGTCTTTCGACGATGAACCCATGCCTCATTCTCAAAATAAAACCTTCTCTCCGCAAAACATCATAGAAACACGGCTAAAATCAGTCGTAAGTCGTAGAGCATCGATATTGTTGAAGTCGTGAATGACCACCAGCGCTGTTGTACCTAATATAGTGAATTGCGACCGATAACATAGGTAAAATCAATTTCTCTCGAGTATTACAGGTTGTAGTACATGACAACATCGAAATTGTATTACCTACGATGTTAGCAATCTCATCAGAGGCTATAGAAAGTACAACGACGTCAAAGTTTATCGAAGCGAGTCGCAAATGTTTCATATTAAGAACTTATTTTGTACATGAATGGCATCTGTCTAAGTCTAGACAGGAAATAAATTTCCTCGACTATGCGCCGACGACGTACTTTTCATAACAGAGAGTTTCCTCTCGCTTATATATAGCATCCGCGTGCACCTGGCCGTGATGGTTGCTTTCACTAGCTAGGATGAGGCGCTTGACTAGATATTGCAAACTGTCTACCGGCCCCAAGCATCGACTAGACCTCTCTCACGAAGTTGTTATCTACCCAGACATTTGCTGTTTAGGACTGCGTTACATTGAAAATTGTAAAGAAAAGGCTAATCTATTATATGCTACACTGATTTTATTGAATTAGATTAGATAGATTAGAGACATATCATTTATTCTCGGAGGCAATTATTCAGATTAAAAATTCAGTAGAAGGACTCAATTTGATATTTAGAAGTGAAAAGAAAAGTAGTTTATCACTATTATGACTTAATGTTTGATTATTACTGTAATCATCTTTGAATTATATTTAGATTTCTGCACGATGGTGTAAGAGGTGTGTATATTGTTCACGCGTCGCGACGTCTGCTTGTTACGGTCGTTGTTCCGTAGAATCCAGCGCCTAGTTGCCGTGACCTCTGACGCCCCCAAGTTCACAGGCAGTGTACGGTAATACATCATGTAAATGTACTATGCGGTCTGGACACGTACATACGATGAAAGTGAAAAATGCAATTTATATGCTGTGGATATTGAACGTATTATTAAGAAAAGTAATACTGTAATGTCGTGTTCGAATTGTACCGATGCATTTTAGCTTGTATTTAATATAAGTAACTTTAAAAATCAAAATGTCATATAACAAATATTATGAGTGGATTTGAGATCACAATAAAATAGATCCTAAAATAATGGTGGATATATGAAGAATCGAAAGAAGTATAAGTCAATATAGAATTATCATCATTAAGTACGACAGATAGAACTGCAAATGCATGTCTAAGAAGAAAGCAATTGCATTTCTCTAAGTGATGCTATAAACTATTAAGCAAAATATTTGTTTTGCTTTGGCAGGAAATAATAATGTTAATACCATGTTTTGTCACAACAGCAAACAGTTCGCTTTATTTGCCTGAAGATATTACCACCTCGAGCGAAGCGAGGTCTGCTAAAACTGAGGACTACTAAAGCATTTCTGTATTCACTCATAGCGTGTAACTTGTTCTTCCTACGATTAATGCTATTAAGGGTTGACTTAAATAAATGTTCAATCAAAGATTAAAAATTACCAATTATAAGACGGAAGATTAGTATGCCAGTATGCAAATTGTAATACACATGATGCAAATGTCAGTCAAAGCCAATGAAGGCAGAGTACCTACCACTAGTGTGAGCAAAAATGACGTTACGCGTTTACTTTGAAGTCCGGGCGTTTTCTCTGAGGCTGCGAAAAACTACTTTCTGCTTGACATTTTGCGGCAGAATGGCCCATTCTCAGATATCTTAGACAAAAATGTATTTATTACACGATTTAGAGCAAATATTTTTATCAACTATCTGCATGTCCAATACTAAAAACAGCTTAAAGTTTCACCAGTGTGACGCAAATTTTAGTTCGTTGATGCCGATCCTTGCAATAGCATCTATTGAAAGCTTGTAATTGTCCAGGGTTGGTATGTGGCATGACACATGTTTTACATTCTTAACACTCTGACTGTCATGTCAGTCGTTTTCGTGTGACACCACATTTCGTAGTAGGGCCAAATCAATTTCTTTGGACGAGACCTATGAGGCCATTTATAGTTTAAGGTAGTAGGGCACTATAACTATGCATTTTTAATTACGATCAGTCTCTAATTGTCGATATAGGAGTAATATATGCATTTTACACCATTTCCTAAAACAACCGACATGGCGTGGGATATAAATTCAAATTATATTGAAAGTGAACAATATATAACTATAATAAATATATATTTATTAACTTATTTAGGAGTTGGCATTTGAAAAAACCGCTTATATCTCAGGAACTCCAAGAAAAAATGGATAATTTATCGGATATTACAGAGGAAGGTGACTTATCCGACTTGGATCCCAATTTCAATTCTGATGGCGAAGAATCCGGTTCTTCATCGGACAACAGTGATTCAGAAATCATACAAGCTGAAGTTGGAGAAGAAGATGTATCAAGTCTCTCTGATAATCACCTCTGTTCTTTTTTGGAGTAAATGTTTTGGGAATCAACAGAAATTTTCTTTTTCGAACCTAGTTTGTTTCATTGAGTGCCAAAATTATTTTCGGGTATATGCATTCAAGCGCCGAGATTCCATTTGAAATGAGAAATTCAATGTAGTGTCAGTCTTAAATGTCGTACACGGCTTTGAACGAAAGTAGTGCTGTCAGTCGTATATGTTTGACAAAATAAAATTGTGCAAACCAACTGTCACACACAAACGACTGAAAACGCAAAACAAAACAATCACAAATTAGTAGGCCGGCAGTCAGAGTGTAAATATTAATGGTTTCTAAATGTAATGTTCTTTTATCGTTAAATCTATAATTTTTTCTAATTTATCTAAAAAAAAAAAGATTTCGTGTTCATAATTATTAAATTTAATAGAAGACAAATATGTTGCAGAAATATTATAACGTTTTTCAATTCTGTTGTGTCTAGGCAATCGATAAGCTTTATAAAGGTCGCCAACAATTGTCTTAATTGACAAATATTTCTCAATGTAAACATCTTGTTGATACAGTGCGTAATAAACTGGCACAGTAAATAATATATAGTTTCAATTATAAACAATTGAAGAATTTCTTTGGTGCAGCAGCAGTACGAAATTCATTTATAAAATTTGACAAGTGGCCTAACATATTGATACTCAATGCTTGAAACATGGTCGTCCACGTGCGTAGCCATCAGTGGAGTATTCATTCCAACATAATGTAATGAGCAATGTGCATCGAAGAGCAATGGAGCAACGACACATTCCACCTCAACTTGAATATAATGATTATGGAAACCTATGAAAATTTGATACTGTAACTCGAAAATGTATGTAGAATTGCTTGGCACGCTTCCGTGTTGGCAAGGACTCGGTAGAGAGCACAATGTATTCGGACCTATAATCCACAAGCAGGACACCGTAAAACATTCAACGTGCTCATAACTTGTGCCATATATCCTAAGAGACGAGTAGAAAGCAAAATATTTTAGGCCAGTGGTTGTTTCACCCTATGTGATGGAAATTCTTTTATTTTGTTATCTTGGCAAGATCTGCGTTTGCGCTAAGTATCATATCTAGTTTTGATGATGAGAATTTAACCCACAGAAAAAAAGTTGGTATCAGTATAATATGTGCATGTAAGTGTAGTTAATAACAAATGTCTTTTTTTTTCTATCTGTCTACGTATTTTATCTGCCATTAAGAAACAAAAATTCATTAATCATCGACTAATTCATCTAGATACATCACTTGTCAATAAGATAAAACTTGTCTCCTTTATATTTATTACTTCCATCAAGCCATCCATAAATTATTTTAAAAAATTCGAAAGGTTTGGCAGAAACTTTATCGTGCTACGATTTTTTGTGCATCTTCGGCTCTTTTAGTAAACAAAAATCTATCATAAAGAACGCCATATTTCAATATCGAAAACAAATATACCACGCGAGATGGCCCAGCGGGTATAAAAATTGCCTACACTTTTATCGCAGAGCTTTGAGAAATCTCAACCAATCGATAAACGTGTATGGGAATTCATTGTAGAACTTTTATAGTGTTTGTCCATCTAAGTATGTAGCATACATACGTCGAGTTATAATTACTTATGCAATATTAATTCAGATATTATATAAAAAGGAGAATATTGGTATTTTGTTCTTTTTGTGATTAATGTTAGTACAGTATCTTAAAGACAAGTGCGTGTAATCTTCATATATTTTATCGAAACACTTCTAGGAATTATTTATTAAGATGAATGCTTTATTTTTGTTTATTTAGTAACAAGGTCAGCACCTATCTGATGTCATATCTATGATTCTAGGTTGTATAAAAGTGTATGCTTTCACATCTTACAAAATGTAATAATAAAAACTACATATACACCTATGGAAATGGAAAAATGTGTGGAGTACCCTAAACATACATATATTGCTCAAGATGCTAAATGTTAGACAGAAAAATTAAAAGCGAACGATTATATATACGAATATATTCTTCAAAAATTATCTCCTTTAGTTCTCTTTTTGGTTTACATTTGGACACGGATACTTTCTGTTTTAGTATTGCTCACAATTTTTTTATCTGGTGTAAGTCTGGAGAATGAGAAGGTCATGGAAGCAGATGTGGCAAAGACCATTTTATGATAGGTTTTGTTTAGAAATAAGTTGCTCTGCACGTTTAATAAGTTAAAGAATTATATTTCAAACAATTTTATGGAATTTATTGTAGTATTCAATAGGTGCTCCATACATTTTTCCATAGGTTTATATGTTATTGTGTGGTAGTTTACTAGACATCCTAAACAAAAATATATGTTACTGGGAATGCATCAAATCTAATCAGAATTACATTCAATTTTTGTCGTATTGCTAACAAAATGCTAAGAATTTTGGGTAACCGTAGAAGCCATTATTCGCTATCTTGTGCATAATACCCGTGCATTGTCTTGTGCATAATATTAAGGTTAAACATTAGTATAGTTTTCATACAAAACTTCTACTGTCTCTCTCTCTACCTCTACTTCTGAGCAGTAATAAAAAAGTAAAGAAATTGACAAAAAATATATGAAGACGTTAATGGTGAACGAGAGATAAGGAATGCTGGCATTTGGCCGAGCTCTCGTGTGAGTAGTATATATTCGTTCCTAGAAAACAACTAACAGCCCAATATTACTTTTGAGGAGATAATATTGTAACAAACCCTACAAAAACTATTTAGTTCACTAGTACTTCTGACCAAACATTCATTTATGAGACTTGTGGATATATTCTTTTCCTGTACATGGTGTCCACAAAAATGCGGATAAACACCAGGTAGAACTATTCTCTATTTAATTCTGAGTCGATAATCTTGATTTAAAAAAGTTGCACGTTCCTTTCTGACACCACAAGAGCAGCTCAAAGAAAAGGGGTTGATTACAATTAAAAGATATTAGTATAGAAACTTATAAGAAATGCTCGCCAGACATTTACGGATGTCCAATTTCCCTAACTGCCTTAGGATTTTCGTCCATCCGAAAATGAAAATGATGGCTATTAAAACCCCCATCTCTCGTAAACAAACATTCATCGCTCCACAGAACATGCAATAAAAAGCTTGGTTTAAATTGTATTCTCTCTAAAATACTATTGCAGAACATTCTTCTGCGCACTTTAATATTGATATACATACATACATACAAAGGCTGCACTTTACGTTCATGAAATGGACGCAAAAAATTTCTGATAGTACTAAAGGTACTGTGGTTTTACTATAGGTAAATATTCAGTTCCCGGGCTATTTGTCTTGTGCTGGACGTTGGATCTTCAGCATTCAATATTTGTTCTTCTAATTGCACTGTTCGACGCTCTCTAGATCTACCACTGTTGGGATACTTGCGTATAAATATGCCAGTGATCTAGTCTTCGGAATGTTATTGGTAGGTGAATGTTGCTGTTGTGGGGACCCTACTTGGTATTCTGCTTTTGCCGCAATGACACAATACATCAACTAACTTGAACATACTAATAGCCTAATGTCATTTCGAGAAGCGTCAAAAATCTATAACTATTAGTGCTTAAAATCAAACAAGCAAACCTGTTGTCCCACGTTCTCATATGTACCTACTTACTTTGGAAAAATGCTGTTGAAGATCTGTTAAAAAATGTAAAATATTGGTGAAATCGATTAGGTACGTCTATGCAGTTTGCACAATTACATTTTCAAATTTGATCATAATGATTTTTCATTGGCAAATTTTACGAATTTTAGTTATACATTTTGGCATTTGATGACCTCGGTTGGCCGAGGGAAGGATAGTACACCTTTTTTGAAAGATTATCGACTCAGAATAGAACATAGAATCTCTCTACCTGGCGTTTATCCGCATTTTTGTGGACACAGTGTATATTGATCTTCATCGCTCTAATATAGTCCATTCAGTTGGCATCCACTAAAACAATCCTTTTGCGATTTTGGAAATGCAAGAATCATTTGAGTCATAGTTTATTCATATTCTAGTCAGCTGCCGCTATTGTACTCACTAAGCTCTTGCATTACCATTTGCATTTTCAAATGGTTAAATGTATGGATCTTTGCTACTCTACGTATTGAGTATTAAGAAAATTGCAAGGATTCTGCACCTTGACGCAAAGAGCTGGGCCAGGTCATTTAAGAAGAATATATTCGATATATAATTTATGTTTTAGTTCAGTTTCTATAATATTCGTCGTCTGTCAGTTTTTAGCAAATCACCATTGCTAACTACTGAACATTAGTTAGTTTCTTTTAATATCGCAGCATCCTTCTTGTTTGTTTAACTTTGCTTCGCTCCGCTTTTTGTTGTTTGTGATTAGAGGTTCATCAAAAAAAA
>SMLS01065791.1:0-13700 GCA_004785975.1 Popillia japonica | reverse complement strand
CGCACCAATGTTTTCGGGGTTAACAGCAGTTAAAGGAGGGCCAGCTCCTTTTCTGTGTACCACCTTGCACTTGCAAGCTCGTTCAAATCCTTTCTACCACCTATAAACAGTAGCTAACGATGGTGTGAGATCTCCAAATGCCGATTTTAAACTTTCCTCGCTCTCCTTTCTTGTAGTCATATCAAATCATTATTCGAAAATTCTCTCGTGATAATTCAATCTTTTCGATAACAGAAGCTTATTCTATGGAGTATTTCTCATACACTATTTAACCTAATTACACAAGTTACACTGCAATTGACAGATAGAATAATGCATTACTTAATAAACAACAATTTGTTTTGCACGGGTAACTCAATTTTTCAATTCTCAATAATTGTAGCTTATCCCTCGTATTTGGGTCGTAAGCTTCAAAAACGTTTTTATGGGGTATGACCATTTAAACGAAAAGAGTCAAAGTAAAATGGAAAATTTATTATATTTAGCTATCAATTACTTGCATATTATTATACATTCAATTAGTATTGACATTGCGGAGGTCGCCGCTGATGCAGAACAAATCTGTATTCTGCTTTCTTCGTGTTAATTAAGGTGTATAATTCCAAATTATGTGGGTTATAAGATCATGGATAATAAACTGTAGAATAACTTTTCTACCTTGGTTTTTATGTTAATGAATCTCGCAACATAAACCTATTTTCTTCTCCGTTGCTAACGAAATGATTGTGTCAATAATTTTACAGCCTACCAGTATTTTACTTTCGTAGGAGAAATTACTTCAGTAATTCTGTGAATCATTCTCGTTCTTTCTAGGAATTCATTAACCAGCTGTCTGTAGGAAAGTAAGGCATTCGTATTATCTTGCAGATTTGTTATTGGTATTGATTTTAAATATTAAACTGTGAGTATTTACTCTTATTTTGTTTGTTATGCTAATCCGAGTCAAAAATGAATAGAATACAATTCATCTCAACGTCGACATGATCATAAATTAACGAACGGTGAATTTAACTCAATTTCGGCGTTTGCGGAATAAGAATTTTAGGAATTGTAAAATGAGTCTGTTTAACCGCAAGTAAGTCATATATGTATTTACTCTGTATTATTAATTTTACCGCGGTGGTTTAATAAACAGGTCATTTGTTTGAAAACTTTGAAGCTGTGTTATTTATTCAATCTTGTGCCAAGTAAATAAGTGCTCCTAATTGTTCCTGTATACTGTTTGCACAGTAATGTACGTAATCGCCGCTTTCCCGGAATTCTCGACAATGTATGCAAAGAAGCAATTATCTTCTAAAACGAATGATTCGCAACTTAAAAGACCCTTTTTGAAATGTTAATGCTTAATTTCGGATTCTCTCTGGTATTACAAGGCAAAAGCGTTTATTGCGCAAAGAGGGTAAAGATACCTACTATTAAGGGAGTTGTGAATTATTTATTCCTAAAAATGTACATACCTCATATAGATATGTGTATATAGCTTTTAAAGCTTTTTATACTTTGGCTCTTTATATATCAGAACGCTGTGAAAGAGGAGGCAGCCCAATATAATGCTAAAAAGTAAAACTAACAGCGTACAATATAGAAGTCGTTTTATGGAGTAATCCTAAATTAAAAATTAGTAGCATATGTAGAAGAATATGTTGTTAACTGAAACAATTACATTATTATTAACACGATTATTATAAATATTTTTCTGTGTGCGCTTTTGGATGAGTAAAGTGTTTCCGTAAGATAATTTATGTATACTTTTACTTTTTATATAAGGCGAGATTTATCCTTTCCACAAAGACAAATTCAGCTTATTTAAGGTAAAGATATTGCGTTGCAAAATACTTTCAGTCGCCTATTGTAGAGAAAAGTACTAGTCATGTTTCTAGAATAATACCAGATCGATAGCATGACATCCTTTTCTGTGATAATAATTACTATTGTTTTTTTTGCATATTTTGCGCTTAAATATTTACTTCAGCAATACAAACCAATAAAGTATCCACAGTAAGTTCAACTTTTTGTTGTAAGCTATCTGGTGGATAACTTCCTATTAAGGAAACTCAACATTTTTAAGAAATGTAGCGGTAAAATATATTAAAACTTACTAAATGATATTTTATTTACACCTGTTAGTGTTAATTTAAACGCTTTAATAGCTCTTGGAGAGCTTTACACATATTAGCTACGATGATGCAACCGAGGCCGTCTTTGATATGTACCACCTTTGTTGCATATGTATCTACGTAATAAGTCTACCCACATGTCTACTAATAACTCGATAGCGCTTAGAACCTGGCTTCAAAAGCCAATCGCAAATCTAGTCAATTCAACGGTATGAAACTAAATTAGGTGGAAACTACTTTACGTCACTTTAATAACAACAAATGTTCATATAGGACTGTTGCTGGAAATCCAAGCAAGTACTGATTAATGGAATAAATTTTGTTCTTATTTCCAAGCGCTTCTAAGGTAGTACCTTTCGAGTTGTAACTCTAACATTACTAACTAACCAAATGTTACCTGTTCTAATTTAAATGCTGTTAAATGTTAAGTGTCACAGTATCGTCCAATCTATTAAAAAAACGTAAAAAGTAGCCTGTTCTAATCAAGAAAGATTTTGAGGACGTAGAATACTATGGTATATTATGACCCTTACGACCTTTTATTCTCTGATATGTATATATTTCTACTTTTGGATTAAGAGCGTAATAATTGGAGTAAATTACTGGTAATGTTTTCTCAATTCGATAAAAACTTGCATATGGTATATTATTTAGTTCAAAACAATATGAATATTCCCGAACTAAATGTCATGTTTATTAAGAACTAATACCAAGGTTTGTTGGAATTAAAACTTTTACATCATTAATTAAGCCTTTAACGTTAGCAAAGAAAATAGGAAAATCTGGCATTGTTTTGACTGAAAATTAATTATGATTGAATGAATCTGATAACTTTATTAATTTACCATACCAAATTCCAATGTTGGTGTACACACATTGTTCAGCCGTAATGTCCTCTCTAAGCGTCACTGTTCTCTAAAGGCAATCTTTCTAAAAAGGCCTGAGTTATCTTGCATGCTTGGTTTTCGCAGAAACATCAAATTTCACTGAACATAAGTATTGAACATGCTATTACTTAGTTTGGTTTCTAAGTCTCAAGCAGTAAAGATCAGTAATGTATACTTTTGCTCTTATCAAACTAGGGCAGTGTGTGCGCACTCGTTTGTATTAAGTATCATCTTTAAGTCTTTTTTTCATTTTTTTGTGTGTTCCTTGTCTATTCTGTACTGCTAGATAGAACAACTTCAATTTCCTTAATCGAAATGTTCGATCTCTGTAGCGAAAACCATATAGGGACCTTCTAATTTTCTGCATTGTACGTTCTTATCCGGTATAGAAGGCCAACGTAAGCTGGAATAATAAACAGATAACAATTATCTAAGGTAACTGCAAATATATGTATTTCTTTGAAATAAGACATTAATCTTGATGTTCATAGGAACTGCAATACATATTAATGGTTTCAGTTTACGGTCTTCCTTCTTACCATATTTATATATATATATTTATTCAGACGAGATCGCATTATTTTGTATTCGAAAATATTCTTCATTAGTATTACATGTGGCCTTACATTGGAGACAGACGTGTATACTTACGTACGCGTATTACTTCGTCTTGCTATCAGAATTCCTAGATCTGATTCTGAACACTACCGTGTAAATATCATGTCTCTTACACGGAACGAATAAGATATACATACTGTAGCTATAAAATACATATGTACATATGTTTATTATCACGTTCTGAAGTGTAGCTTGTAGCTTTCTTTCGATATCTTCGACTTCAGAACGAAAAAAGCATGAAATAGATCATTAATACATATTGCTTGACTCAATTTAGATTAAGCAAAATGCGAATTCGAATTCTCTAGTAAAGCATTTAAGCATGACTTACTATAAATTGATTAAAACTAGTTCACGGCTTCTAATTAAACTAAAATAATGGAACATATTTTATCCAATGTAATTGTAAATTGAATTGTTGTTTTATAAAAATAATTGCATCCTAGTAGAAAACATTTTCACCTTTAGTAACAATTAGTTAAAGCTAAAGTTTTCAAACGGGACGATTTTTTCCATGTACATACAATTAATAAAGTTTAGAGTAGAATAAGTATGATGAACTTGTAACAGGAATACATAATATATTAGAGAAAATAGACTATCATTGATTTGTGTTCATATAATTATAATAAAACTTCATTTGCTGTAGTTACATTGTAGTGTCAATTTACTGACAGTCACATAAAGTAGTTCTTAAATTAGGCTCGGGTGAAAAAATTATTGAGCTACTTTGTGAAAGTATAGTATTACCTTAGGAATAATTTGGTCGCAGTGGGTAATCTGAGAGTCTTTTGCTCAAAACAGTTTTCCCACAAACAAATTAGCCAATTTAGTACAAAGGCAGCATTTGATCTTGGTTTTTTCAACATCTGCATAGAGAAATAGGTATCTTCGTCACATCCATATACATATTCTGTTTCTGCATGTATGTATTTATGAACCGTAAACATACCTATACACCTACCCATAATTAAAGTTTGTTTCATATTTATGCGAGTAGATTAATGTAGCTCTGTGAGATACGTACGTGATTATATATTTACGTCTTCGTTACGTTTAATAAACGACGAACACGCTTAATAAATATATATGAGGAATGCAGGTATTCCCCTATATTGTTTACAGTGAAGGGAGAATAGTTTGCTGAAAATCCTCTAGTTCTATAATCCGCTGTACGACTTACTTTTCTCGAAGTGAGTTGGAACGTATACAATGGTCAAGTGATCTGTCAGAAACACGATCGCATCATAGGGGAATTGACAGCTGCTGCACTTAACAATGCGGTCATTCGAATGTCTGATGGAATTACTTACTTTTTGGTCAGTGGATGTGTAGATGCGCTGTATAAAATTGTCCTTTTCTAACTCGGATGAGTAAGAGATTACAGTAACATCTTTGTACTAGAAAATCTTATCAAATACGCTATACTCAGAGGATGATGTAAATAACGAGATAGGATCATTAAATTTAATGGAACTGTGTATCTTGCATCTCAAGAAGTTTCAGTAATACACTGCGAGCTATTTTGTTTACCTTTTTACATTGTTTAGGTATTATTGTTATAATAATTTTTCATTGATTTGATTTGTGGATTGCAACTGGAAATAGACTCTTAGTAACTATTTGGACATTCTTATTTATGATCTGTAAAAAAATCTATCAAAAATGAGTTTTTTTTAAGTATGTTTTTTGTTAAGTTTAGCTCTCTGAAAAGAATTGCGTTTTTAGATTATCCGAGAAATCCCGAGGAAATATGAGCTTGTTCTTAACCACTGCGCTACCAACCCTTTTATTATATTGAATGATTACTTGAAGCAACACTGTTATGAAGTATAAAAATATATCAGTGAGTAAAAGACAATCATATTTAGTAAACATTGCTTCTTCACTACAATCTTTCATTCAACATTACTGTAGTGGAAGCCTATGAGATCTGTGTCATTATGTGATACTAGGAAATAGACCAAAATAAATATTTGTCATGGCTTCTCTAAAATAGTAGGACTATACATTGTTGCGATGCCTTCTAAACCATAAGTACTTTAGAAACCTTCTTTGCAGGTTCTCAATCTTGGTATCATAGAAATCATAATAATGGTTCCATATGACATATTCCAGTTTAGACCGCACGAAAGAAAAAAATAATACGTTGATAGTAGCTAAGTTTTGGAAGGAATTTGAGTTACTTAAGATAAAACCTAGCATTTTATTTCTCTCGGCAGCTATCATACGCACGTGCTCCTGGAAGGTTAGACGGCTATCAAAAAGTATTCCCAAGTCGGGGGAGAACTTTACAGTTTGTAACCTTAAGGTCCAATTTATTCCGTGAACACCATTGATCCAAAATAAGTAAGGAGGTCTGCAGTTTGATGCAATCCTCAGGCGAGTCAATAGACGTAAAGACACACACAAACATTCAAGCATTACAAGCGATATTCTCCACTAAATCATTTATAAATAACAAGAATAACAGTGGCCCTAAATGAGACCCTTAAGGCACACAGGGAGGTCACCCTACAAACAGTTGAGGAGAATCCGTTGTAGTAAGCAAAGAATTGACGATCGCATAAATACGATTTAATTAAATTCAAAAGTGGAATGGAGAAATCGAAGTCTTTAGTTTATGTAACAAAATATCGTGATCTATACGATCGAAGGTCTTGGAGATATCGCTGTAAATGGTATCAACCTGACCCTGAGCATCTAACGTTTTGGTCACATACTCAACAAAGAAACACAAGTTAGTTGCAGTTGATCGTTTATTCACAAAACCATGCTGCTCCGACACAAGGAAGCCACCTATCTGTGGATACAATCGTGTGTAAAGCACAGATTCGAAAAGTTTAGCTACATTGGATAGTATCGAGATTGGTCGGTAATTTGACACATCTTATTTGTCACCACTTTTGTACACTGGACATACTCTCGCAAGCTTCCAAGATTGTGGAAAAGTCTCAGTATTGCACATTAGGCATACAGCGATTATACTGCATCTTACTATCACAAGAAGGCGATGATACCCGAAACAATCAGGCAGTCGTTAAAATACCTCATCAACGGTATTCTACGTAAGTCAGTCTTAATAGGTACAAAATTTCTTCAAAGATGCGATATGAGTCGTCAGAAATTATTCAAAATTTATAACTATTTCTCATATATAGCCCGCTGTATAAATAATTATGTGCCATCAGAATTTGTGCTACATACAATGATACGACGAATGTTATAGAATAATAAAGGTAATAATAAGATCATGTTGTTATTTTCGTATAAAAGATTCGTTTAAACTATTCTACATTTCGGAAGATGCCTGTTTATTATTTCGTTTCCATTATTTTAAAAATTTCCATTTACAATATGTTTTCTTTTGATAATGTTTTTAATTATATATATATGCCTGTGTCCGCATTCCTGCATTATTTTGTAATTGACGTACAATAGTATTTTATATTCAAACAATAATTATTCAATTTGTTTAAAGTGAAAATCCTTTTCTTTCATGGTAGATTACCTAGCACGTTGCTTTTAATTCTAATTTTACAAATTCGGTGAACACCAATTTAAATATTTTGCTTGGCTGTTTAATAAAATCTATTAAAAATATCTCTTTTAATTAACAAAATGAGAGGGGGACTAAATAGATCTCAGCGTTTAATCGAGAGAGTTTCAACATTTAATAGTACATTGTCAGGGCATTTTTAACTAAATGTGAACGTGCGTCGACACGCGTATTATTAATAAAACGAACATAAATGCCGGGTTGTGAGAACAAGTGCTAAAACAAAAATAAAATGATTCATCTGCCCCGTAGACGGGTTTTCGAGACTAAAAAACGAGAACTGGAGGAATCGAGGTGGGTTGAAATATTTGTCTGTTGAATCCTCCGACCTTTATTAAAAATACAGTGTCCCTCTAGTTTGTTCATGTATGAAAATTGTCTATTTTTGTTACCCGCTTTAATTATATATAATTAACGAGATAATTGAATTTAAATATTATTGTATATTCCGAAAATGTGTATACTTTACCACGGATGCACGTATTTGTGTTTAATATTTGAGACAAACAATACCCAAATTCAATAGTTTTGTGTAAACTTTCTATTCTAACAATCATAGATTTTATTTTTGTTTTGCAATGTGCTTATCGAATGCTGTTTACGTATTAAATAATGACTTCGGTCTGAAGAATTAACGAAAACTGTAAACTAATACTATAGTATGTATGTGTACCATTAACTTGTGTACCAATAACTTCTTTTAATAAATACTGACGCTGACGGCGCAGTGCTAAATCAAAAAAAAAATAAGTTCGGTTGTTTTGAAAGAACTGGGTTTTTTGTAGTAAGGTGTAACTAAAGCAAGTAAGTGATGTATTAAAGTAATCAACGGTTTTATATAACTAACAATTCCTACAGTAAACATTTCGGTACTTTTTGGTATTTCAGTGATCGTCTTGAAGAGATGTGACCGCAGAGATAACAAATATTTATATTTCAACAATAACAAATAGCGACAAAGACTTTTAAGGCCGTGTTGATAATAAAACCCATGCATGTAAAATTCGAACTTCGACAAAAATCTAAATCGTATGATACGTTTTTATGAAAGAAAAATTGTTAACAATAAATAAATATTTTCTGGCGAGATTTATAAAGAGAGAAATATTGATGAATAATCCTGCATTACCAAGAAAACAGAAATTATTGGGAAGTAAACTAGTCTGATGATTAGCCTATTGAATTTCGTCTTTTGACTAATGACGAATCAACGGGTAGACTAGTAACTGACATTTTACTTCAATCACTTCACTTATATTTTTATGGTATTTTAGCGTCAACGAACAAATGTCGAAGCAGCATTATTCAACCACGGAGGATTTCCGAAATCACCACAAAGTTTTTGTTGTTATTTCTTCTTCTTTTTGAAGGACCTATTAGGTGTGAAAAACTTCCTCAGTCCTCGATGTGACAGATAACACTAATCCTTGTTTCAATTTCAAATAAGAATAAGAACACGCTGAATTATTGCAATCGTCAACATAATGACCTTAGAAATTCCATACAAATTCCATGAAATGAAAAGGACATATTCCTATTGCAATGAGAGAAATTATTAAATACAATGTAAAAACTTACGAGATTTTTGGGTCTCTTAAATACACCCAGTTTTAACTTTTGGTGGAGTTCTTGGTTAGGTACTTATTTATCGCCCAATATATTCTAGCTTTTGCAACTTATCTGTAATAAATAAATTTTGCGTGGTGTCAAAAAACTTCAAGACTATAGTTCATAATTAAAATTATACATGTGCATAAATTGTGAATCTAGTCTTGTTTGTTGTATGAAACACCGAGATACTACTGTATGTAACGTACATTTCAAACTGAATCTGAACACAGGAAATTAACATGTAGAGTCATCATTTATCAAACTTAAATGTTATTTACAAAGGAAATTATCGTTGACTATCTAAGAAATTAAGATATTCAACAAACATAGGTGTTACATGATATTTCCCTGTCACTAAATATTAAAATATTTCTCAAAAATTTACTCGCTAACTTCGTAATTAAATAGAATGATACAGCTATAGAGAAAATATTGTTTCAGAACAATTGGTGAGATGGATTCTACTGGATCAGTTTCAGCAGTTGAAGCAGCACTTGACCGTTTAGCAAAACAAAGAAGTGATCTCGAAGAGCTTTGGTCTGCGAGGAAGTTGCGATTAGACTTATGCTTAAGGTTGAGGCTATTCGAAAGAGATGCTCTCGAGGTAAGCTTTTTTTTAATTTATTTAGTTCTATCGTTAATGTTAGCAGTAAATGGTATTTAAAATTTAAAAAAACTTTGGTAGTTTACTCTATTATTTCGGCATCTATATGTCTCTGATAAAAATGAGTCCTTTCCACTTGACCGACAACTGTTCGCAGCTAATGGTCAATCGACTAGTCCTTTTCTTAAATGTATTTATACGAATATAAGTAAAATATTGTGATTACTATTCGATATTGGGTAGATATGCACAAATCGTTTAACAAGGAAATGTCTTAGCAACTTTACATCAACTTCTTATAACTACGTGATACAGCAATTTGAAGTGATAACTGTTTCTCCAGCGATAATATCTAGTGTTTTGTTGTACACATATTTAATCAATGCAGACTGTATAAAATAAGTTATTAAAGTGCAGATAATAGTTAATACTATGCGCATTTATCCATATGGGAGCAGTTTTCAATCACATCTACTTTAAATCGATCATTGTAGCTTTTTGTTGACGTTTAAACAAACATATATATATAAAGAAAGCTAGAACGTTCTGTTCAGATGGTGGGTGGTTGTGTAAGGAGTAAGCAGGCGAAGTTTAGTATGCATATGCAAGGAAAAGCACGAAGTATCGATGGCTTTCTAAACATACCAAAAACTGTGTGGAAAGTTGGATATCTAGTGTGTACCAGCCAAATGGAATAAATTCGGTAATAAATAAATGAGGACGTGTTCGGAAAAAGGTTCAGACGAATATTTTTGTCATATGCCCATAAAAAGTCTATCAGGGAGTGGTACTGGCCATTCCATCGATCCTCGCCTCCCTATCCCGGCCCGATTTGGAAATATTCGGCTGAGATACTGCCGAACATTTATTGATTTAGTAATGGGACCGGTGCTCCATATTGCTGAACCCATATCATATTCGCGGGGACTTATGAATTTGCTGGATCAAGATATAAATTCGTCAAAGTCGGACGACATTATTGCGCAACAGTGCTGAATAATTATTGCCATTCAAATTCCCATCAATGAAAAAGAGACCTATGATATAATCTCCAACAATTGCTGCCCAAATGTTGGGCAATACCACAAAGGGTATTGCTATCATTCAGTGAGGATTTTTCCTCGAGCAATAACGGCAATTTCGACGATTCGCATGCTCTGGAATTGTAATGATGCAAAACATGTTTTAAGTGGGTCGCATTGTTATCTAACATTGCAATCATGTGTTCACAAAAATGCGTTCCCCTGTTAAAATCGTCTTCCACGAGCTCCTGAGTTGGCGTCATTTTATAGAGATGCATTTTAGTTTCATTTAATGTTCGAGCAATTGACGAATGGCTAATATTCAAGGTTAGGGCTGCTTGTTGACTAGAAATATGTGGGGTTTTCTCATCATATCCAATTTGATATCATTACATGGCAGCATGCATTCGGAGCTGCTTTTTGATCTACCTTACATCTACTCTATTATACTAATTGTGCCTTGCGATATAGGAGGCAAATTTGGAAATGTTTCATGAAATAAGCGACCAACTTCCATTTGTTTCCTCCACGACTAATCCTCTGTTGACTTATTTCTATATTATTTATTATATTATTAGTTATTTTGTGCATTTCTGTTAAATTAACCATTTTTCTGATATGCAGTTAACGACATTCAAACGACTGAAATACGGACAACTACTCTGATGTAGTGAGACAACAATTAGCTTACGCCAGGCGTTTTAAACAAAAGTAAACAAAACTATGTACAGCTTTTTTAAAATTTCATATCAGTAAAAAGGAACGCTAAAACGGTTTTTGCTTACTTTTTAATTATCAAGACCTAAGTGGGAAATAAGCATTGAAAGTGTTGTTACGCATTTCTGTAATAATTTTCTTTTTTTACTACTTACTACTGCAGGAAATCTGCAAGAAACACTTGATGTTTCCAAAACAGTTGAAGAGAACATTGCACATGAAATATGTCTAGAATTTTTTGAAGAATCCAAAAACTGTATAATATACAGAGCATTGCATTTTAAATAAACGAGTTGGTATGAGGCACTGTTACACGACACACCCTAAATAGAAAAAAATTCTTGCAAAAAATGAGCAACTAAAAGTACCAATCAACGCGTCCGAGCGTTTTTTTGAATACGCCCCCCTTAATTTATTGCTGAATTTATTCCATTTGGCTGATACACGCTGTAATACTATTAGGACTATCAGCCCTCATACTAATGAGGACGACTTATTACAATTCATTCTAAAAATAGATTTTAGATATCCGAAATCAGGTAGAAGTGTTACAGAAATAAAGTTTATGTTGCGAAGGCGACGCAATTGCCCAGCGAGAGTTTCAGCATATTTTACAGGCGTGTTTAATATTCGGGAAGATCCAAGTAATTTTACCTAAAATAATCGTAGAATTTGCGAAAAATATATTAGACTGCACAGGACTTACTAAGCATAATAGATAACTAGATCGCAGTTACAAAAGAAAAAATGAAGACCCTTGTGCAGTGTCTTCTGGTCAATAAATAAACTACGAAAGATTTGCTGCTGGATATCGATGCAGACATAATAACGTTTAATTCGTAAGACACGCGTATTTGAGAAATCCTTTTCCATGTAAAGAATTTTATGGATTGACTTTTACACAACCTTTAAAGTTCAGTATATCTAGGTTTTACTGTAGCTTTTCAGTTTAAGATCGTTATGTTTTGACATTCGGATTTTACTTAGGTACAACAGACAGATAAACATTATAGCAATTTTGTTAATTTAAATATACACTCGTCAATTATCATATTTAAGTTTTGGAATAATTGTTACCTACATACATTCCTGGCTAGAAATTGCGAATATTTTTTATAGGAAGAAAGTAGTGTAACAACACATTTCGTAGAGAAATTTATGCTCTCTTTGTTTCTTATTTATTCACTGCTCTACAAAGTTGAACGTATGTACATAGTTCTTTATTTCCGAAGTGTCTTAATTGAAATTAATATTTACTACAAATTCAGGAACATAACGTCTAATACTAATTCGCAATTAATTACAATTCGAAGTAGAAGAGCTTTAAACATTTGAATAAAGTAATTGCTCCCGTAGGCCTTTAGAAGTTTCCTCGCGTGAATAGCTAATTTTCTTCCTTGTAGTAAAACTCGGGATCCAGAAAATCGAAACATTGCAAATGTTCAAACTACCATCAGTTGCTTCAAAGTTATTTCTGTTTCCTCGATTAAATGTCTCTCTAAGCTACAGAGCGTTGTTTATTATTACCTCTCAAATTGTATTCGTTTTGCCGCAATTGAATAAGTTTGTTCATCAACAAATAAAATTTAAATATTTTTAATAGAAAGTAATAAAATTTAATTATGTACTATTATTGTGAAAGTTCTGACATCTTCAATAGGAACGGTATTTTGATAATTCAAATTACAATATTCAACGAATGTGGTTCTATCGAAGATATATAGCCACTATGAGAGACGTAATATACATATAAGCGCTATAAAATATACAGTGCGTTTGTAAAACAATGCGTACATTCATCTTTCGCTAAACAACAGTTATCCATATACACAGGATGAACCGTCTTCTAATAAAGATTTTCACAATTTGTTAGATTGGACACCCTCTATTTTTTTAAGTTAGATTTTCTTAGTTAATCTAATTCTAAAGATGTATAAAAGTTCCATGAGATCAGCTAATCTCTGAATCAATAAAGAAAATAGTTTTTTTTGTTTTAAAGCAACATATAAATTGTTTTTTCAACATTTTAAAATTTGTTCAAAATCTGTGCTTTTTGTCACTGCTAATTCTATTTTCTAAATTTTTAACACAAAATTTCACACAATTTCAAAATTTGTACATTTTGCCAGCCGGAAACGCTCATAATAGAGACTCGAGTCGTGGAAGCCTTTGATATAGTTTATCCTGGAAATTGAAGTTATGATCGGTGTTGGGAATAGGATACGGGCACAAGAAGGTAGATGCAGAGTATTACATAAAATATATCTAATGAATGAACCTGCATATATCGTAGTACAGTAATTGCACGGCGAACGTGGAGAAACGATGTTCGAGGGATAAACCAAAAGCAAAGACGTATTTTTGTCACTGACCCATTCCCCTCATATAATCATTATATAATACAAAAATAAAAAATTACTAATTTCGGTATTTTCCATTAAAGCTTGTTTAGGTATGAATCACGATAGATATGTGCTCTATTGACGAAGAGCAGCAGCTGTGTTTATTTGCATATAATTCGAAAAAAGCGCGAGTAATCATGCCCACTTCTGACCTCATGTTTAT